>JABCKG010007645.1:0-12731 GCA_018851835.1 Hypsizygus ulmarius | reverse complement strand
ATGTCCTTATTTCCTCCGATATCGTCCTGATACACCTTGAAGAATGCAACTGTTTGGGGGTTGGCTCCTACAAACCAATAAAGCGATCAGCACCAACATTTAAAAAAAAAAACATGGCGGGATTGGCACATACCAAGCTCTAGAATATTGTCTCTGTCAATTTTCTGCTTCTTCATGGCCCGACGAGCCTTCCTGTTTCCCTCATCCTCATCGCTCTCATCGTCACTGTCAAACCCAACACCATGGTTCCGCTTCTTCTTGCGCAATTCACCCTGCACCGCCGCCATATGCAACTTCTCCAGCGCCTGGTCATCCAACTCCACCTGCTCCCTAATCAGCCACACAATCAAGAACGCTATCAGAACCCATCCTCAAACTCGGACACCCAAAAAAAACTCACATATGCTTCTCCTTCACAAGATCCTCCGCAATCGTCTCCGCATCCATAACCTGATCATCAACAAGCGTATCCAGCGTCCGATCCAGATCCTCTCCTTCCTCCTCCTCCTCCCCGTCACCCCGCCTCCTCACCCCAAACCCAAGCATCTCATCATCATCCGACTCCTGCGCCTCATTTTCGATGAACTCCGACCGCTCCAGCGTCCTCTTCGGCTTCTCGCTCCTCGCCCGGACCCGCTGCTGCAGCACATCGAACGCGTTCCGTACAGGACGTTTCGACGGACTCGGGCTGGGGTCCGGGCTCGATCCGTATCCAGCGTGCACGAGTGGCGACGTAGGCGTGGGCGTCACGGAGCGTTTGCGCAGCCTGCGGAGGGCAAGAGGTTGTGGGGAGTCGAAGTGTGGGGAGTCGAAGTCCGCTGAGTCGGCTAGCGAGATCGTACGTAGTGGGCGGCGTTGGGACGAGGACGATCCGGCCACGTTTGGTGTTTGGTTTTGAGTTTGAGTCGGGGGGAGCGGTCTATAGATTTCGGGGCTCGAGACGTCTGGTCTGGTTTGCGTTAGGAAACTGGGAAAGGTACCATGAGGAACGTTAGAGAAGGATATAGAAGAGGTAGTGGAGAGGCAGACGTACCCATGGTCGTTGACGTAGAGCTCGGGCTCCGTCTGTGGTTTCTTGACAGCAGCCTCCAATAGATACTCTTGCTCCTTCTCAAAGATCTGATCAGCCTTCCGCAGCAAGTTTCCACCGACCTCAAACGCAGGCGCCAGCGCGATATCCTGTGTCAGACCCAGACCATCCACACTCCCAAGTTTGTTATGGGGGAGAGCAGGTTCAGGCTACCATGTCACAAAGTTAGACTCTGGCGGATCTTGCAAAAGGCAAATAATCGTTTACACACGCACATCATCAGAGAATGACATAGAGTCTCCCAGTGGCCGCTTGAATGCCGTTGCTTTGCCTTTCTGCCTCTCAGTCCCCGATTCAAACAGGTCCGAAAACCCAGGCTGAAGCTTCGCTCCTCCACCAAACACCCCGACGGGACCCTCATCAGGGAACTGCGAAAACCCAGGCATTTCGGGTGCGATGAGTGGAGCCAACTGGAAGGATGCTGTGAGAGAGGAGGCCACCGGCGACGTTTGCTGTAGTCTCGCTGCGAAGGAACCCGGGCGCTTTGATGGTTCTGCTTGTGGGGAGAATGGATCGTCGTCCATCAGATCTTTCAAGGGCGGCCGGTTCTCGTCGTTCTCCTCTTCATCGTCACAATCAACGTCGCGCGTCCCCAAAGAAGGAGAGAGGGATAGGCCCCTGGAGACACCTATCTCGAGGCCAAATAACGAGCCCTTCGTCGTCCCGAAGGAGGGGTTAGGTCCAGCGATGCCTACGCCAAGGCCATGGCGAACAACGGCCTTATTCTCCTTATCCTCGCTACTATCGAACATGCGCGATGTGTCGTTCTCCTTGTCGCCCTCGTCTTCGGTGGGTTCCATGGACGACGTGGATTCCCGGTGAGAAAACATTGGCTTCAGGAGCGGACGGAGCATGGTGTTCTCATCGCCGCTGTCATTGGGCGAGAGGATCCTGCGTGTTGCTCGAGCTGGGGGCACATTCTCGTCGTTCTCTGCTTCGGAATCTGAATTGACAATTATATGCTTCGCGATGGAATGGCGGACATGTTTCTTGAGGATGAGTCTATTTTCGATGTCCTCATCGTCTGTCGGTACCGAATCATCCTCCTCCTCATTGACCATTGTGGTGTCTGCTTCTTCTTGGGCATCTTCATTATCGCCTTCTTCGCCTTGCTCGTCGTCGCTATCTTGTGGCTGTGGTGAAGGACTAGCAGATCCTCGTTCCTCCCTCTCCGGCGTCCAATCCTCATCTTCTTCATCTTCCACATCAACATCCATGCTTGTTGCAAACTTCTCTGCCATCTTCAAACCTTTTTCTGCATATAGCATAGACGCTTCCTGAATAGAAGAAGTGCCATCCGTCCCTGTATTCACCTTGCCTCCCCTCCCCACCCACTCCTCCTCTTTCTTCCGTATCACCTCCATCCTCTCCGCCTCAACTTTCTTCGTTAGATACCTGTTAAGGTCATCTGAAGTCATCCCGTTACCCTTCTTTCCACTCTGTGATGCCCCGGCCAGGCCAAAGAAAGGGAAAGCACTCGTTTTCGCTGGACTTTCCCTTTCTTTCTGCTTCGATAGACTGATCCCCCCGAGATTCAGTTGCCGTTTGCGGCCCTCCGAGACCCGTTTCTTTCGTCCAGACTTTCGTTCTGCATCTTCCTCCTTGACCGCCATCTGCATGTCAAGCGACTGTACAACCAATAGATCGTCGTCATCATCATCATAAACCTGGGGATTTGCACTCTGAGCCGCAAGGAGCGCCTTCTTGATTTCCAACAGTTTCCGCTGCTTCTCTGCCTTGTCTTGTTTCTCAAGTTCTTCAGCGACGAGCGTGCCCACTTCGGGCAGATCCATCTCATCCGAGTCAGAGCCCAGGTCGCGAATTGAGGCCATAGCTTTCAAGGGACTTCCTTTACGGGCTCCTTTCGGGGAAGGACGAATCGGGGATCCATCTTCTTGACGAAGGGTTGGCGACTCAGGTGCAACATGTTGTGCTGGCGAAGACGTAAATTCTCCGATGGGGTCGGGCTCCGACTGCTCTCGCTTTAGCGCTCTCGCGGTCCTAGAAATACAATGCACGTTAATGATAGGTAGATGTGAGCAGATATAACTGTATGAGCGTACGGTGCAATAGACGCAAGAAGACTCTGGACAGTGTATCTGGGCTCAGAAGTCTTAGGGCGAGGAATCGATATTTGTCGGTCTGCTGCCAGGCGGACGCGGTCCCGTTTTGTCTCCAAAAGTTCTTTCTGTGTTGGTGCCTGAAAGAATATATGTTGGGTATGAGATATGAGTTCAAAGCGAAATGCAGATGACAGACTTTGACTTGTGTTTTTTTACTTCTCGTGTCTTTGGACGCAGCCTTTTTGTTTTTTGCAAGGCTTGACGAACTTGGCTCTTCGGAGAAGCGAAGAGGAGCCACCTCCGGACGAGCGACCTCCTTCTCTTTGCCCTTGGAGTTGGTCCTGGAACGGCCAGCCATACTGTCATCAGAAGTTGGTGGGGTAGGGGAGGAATGCGATCTGGGCGTCGTGATAGCGTGCGGAAAGGCCGGCGAGGCAACGGAAGGGGAGGAATGTTTGTTATCTTCTTCCTCAGAGTCAGAATCCGGAACTACACGTTGTCTGGCGGCTCTCCCTACGCGTCGTCGGGCCTGGCCAATTTGGGGAGACAAATGTCTGGCGTTTGCACTAGGTGGCGAAGGAGATGATGCGGTAAGGGTGTTCAAAGACCCACCAAAGACATCGTTTTCCAAAGCAATCGCGTCGTTATCTGCGGGAGAGGTGGGAATGTCATGTGGTTCCCCATCAAAGGGCTTTTGAGGAGACAAAGCAGAATGAGAATGTATTGAATGTGGCGCGTTCGCGTTCGCGGCCAAATCCGACATGTCAATGTCAGATGCCTCCTGTTCGTCCATCTCCTTCAGCTTCTTTTTCCAGCCAAATTCATACGATGGCGCGTTGTGGGATGTATCCTCGGACTCGTCATCGGCGTGTTCCGTGTCAGAAAAAGAACGCGCCGGGTCTGAACTTGGAGGTATTTCCTCATATATGTCTAGCGGCCCCGTACGATAGACAGTGTCGCGTGATCCAGAGCTTGTCATTGGGTCGACATGGGAAATATATGGGTCGTCGCTTGTGTCGACTTGTCGAGGGCGCCCGTACGTCCGTATAACCCGCTTTACAGGAGGAGTCAATGCGGCACGAGGAGGAGAAGAAGCAGTGGAGTCAGGAACGATGGAATAATCTTCGTGAACTGGCATCTTTGCAGAAAATGCCAGACAACGGTTGGGCAAGAGACTCAGCGAGACAAGACGGTTGTGACAGGATTCCTATCGGTCACAACGTTACGTTTCGTGTTCTGCTCAAGTCACCTGACTCGACGCGGCGAGGTTAATGACATAATAATGATCGTTGACAGATATGGGTGTCTATTTTTACTCGGCTCAACTCAGTCCTGAAACGTCGTGGAATTCATTCAGACATGCCTGCTACTCGATCCTCTTCCAGAAAGACTGCAACAAGGAAGACGAAGGCTCCGGCAAGCACCCGGGGTGAGCTGGTCGGCCTATCACATGCTGAACCCCCATTTTTACTTTTGACTGTTACACTTTATGTAGGCAGGCCCAGGGCGACTGCAGGTAGTGAGCGAGCCCGAAAGCAGCAACCTTCTTCGCAGACCTACTTAAATCCCCTCCCAAGGCCCCAGGTGCCACCCGTTTCCGGGAAGCGAAGAAAGCTGCTTGTTTGTGGAACGGGCGGCGAGGGGCAATTTGGCCTTGGGCCAGACACGACTGGGGAGATAAAAAGACCACGATTGCACGGTATCCTTGAGCATATGATCAACGAAGGACAAACCGGAGCGTCAGGAATAGAAAGAATTGCCGCAGGCGGTATGCACTCACTTCTTGTCGATTCACTTGGACAGGTCAGTGTGAGCTACGTTTCGAGACCGCTAAGGAACTACTTAGACGATCGCGATGATACTTCCTCTTCAGATATGGTCATTTGGAATTAATGATTCAATGGCTCTCGGAAGAATAACTAAAGGACCAGACATCGACTCAGACGAAGCTGAATCGACACCCCACCTTGTGGAAGGTCTGACTGGTTTCCGTGCTGTCTCGGTCGCAGCGTCAGACAATCTGAGCCTCGCTGTGAGCGACAAGGGGGAGCTTCGCGCCTGGGGCTTATTTAAAGCAGTACGTTACGAAATCAACATGTAGCCTTTCTCTCCGTCGCTCATGTCTCGGCCTCAGCAAGAAGGTTTCCTAGGGTTTGGAAGTACCCCCGGTGGCCCAAGGCAAGTTGGAATGCCACAAGCCCTTGCTGAATTCGCCAAAATTCCAGTGTTTAGCGTTTCCTGTGGCGAAAATCATGTCCTTGCATTAACTTGTACAGGGCTTGTCTATGCTTGGGGAGATGGCGAACACTATCAGCTTGGGCGACAAGTTCTCGGACGTCGCAGGAGAAATGGTCTTCGACCCGAACCCCTTCATCTACGAAATATCGTGGTCATAGGCACCGGTTACTACACCTCTTTCGCTGTTGACAGAGATGGTGTCGTGTTTGCATTTGGATTGAACCAAATGCGGCAAACGGGTATCAGTGACGACCTTGGTGGGGACTCTGAAATCATCAAAGCACCTACCCGGGTCGACGCTCTACATCCTGGCCTTCACCATGGTGCGCGGGTCATTCAGATATCCGGCGGCGATCATCAGACCATTTTTCTATTTGACAATGGTGAGGTCTGGGGCTGTGGTCGCTGTGATGAAGGACGTCTAGGTCTTCCACAAAGCCATCCAGAAATATTGGCTATCGAAGAAAAATATCAGGCGGTTCTGAAAGAACAACTGGAAGCCACTTCGAAATTACATCAATCAGAGGTACAAAACTTGGGTTCTTCGGCACCAACCTCACGACGGCATGGACGGCCAAAAGCAGCTCCCAAAGTCCAGAAAGCCGTTAGAGATACTCGCATCTCGGAACCCGTTCGTATACCGTTCCCACCGTCACTAGTAGACGGTGGACAACAAACAAAAATAGTCTCGATCTCCTCTGGCTCGCGATATTCTCTTGCTTGCGACGAGGCTGGTATCATGTACTCTTGGGGAGATGGTACGTCATGTCAACTGGGCCTGGGACCAGTGGATACGGCCGAGACGCCTACTAGGGTACTCAACACAGCCCTCCGCCACTACGCAGTCGTTGAACTGAGCGCTGGCGGCCAGCATGTTCTGATAAGGTGATTCCATATGTGTGCCTTGCGTTGCATGTCGAAACTCACCGTACATATGATTTTGAAATCACATCACAGCGGTGTTGAACGGTAAGCATTTTCAGTAGTTCCAGAGACGGATCGGTCGCTGACAAGGTTTAATGAAGTGACGATCCACTGCCAGCTGAAGAACCCTAGGAAGCCGTTTACACCCATCTCGACATGCTTCACCCACACTCTGCAATTCCATGTACTTTCCGATCAGTGTGCTGCGTGAGAAGTAACAACATCAACACCAGACACTCCTGGGCAATCTAGAACTCCCTCAGACATTTCATCAACCGTACTTAGGCTGAGAATGTATTCAAAGTGCTTTATCCTGAAACACATCCACAGTAGCTATAGTCGACCTGCAATAATATTTGAGTTCATAAGCAAGGATCCATGTACAAGTGGGCCGTAAAAAATCGTAAAGCAGATCTGTGTTATGGTTCAAAACTGTTGTACAGTTTTGGAAATAACGGGTCGTAAAAGTCATCAACTATATCAAGCACTGCAACCTGCAAAGGGAGGAAATAGAATAAGGAGGCTCGTGTCCTAGTGCATCTCCTGATCAGAGGCCACCGCGTTTCCCGTGCGTCAACGAGCTGCGTACTCCAAGAGCCGGGAGTGGAAAAGGAACGGTTCCAACAGTGCTTAACGGTGCAAAATAGGATCCCTATGCGGGCTTACCGCGTAGACAACATGGGTTGCCATACGCCATAGGATATTTCTTCAAGGTGGTGCAGTTGGACGCGATCCCACAGAATGGGGATAACATTTGCCTGCGGAAAGCGTATCAGCGAAGTCTTGTGGATATGGTCAACTGGCGAACCTGCAGGTAATGAACGCATGCCCTCGACACGCGCCTTGCAAGTGTCTGCAGGCTCACACGCCCATCATACCCATCAAGCGGAATTTCATAAGTCATGGAGGAATAGCCAGCCCACTTGCAAATTACGCACATTAGAGAGGTGTGCAGATGAACGAAATGACAACCATACTTTAACTTTCAAGAGAATCCTGTCACGGCTATCCGCGTGGAATTCGTGCATCCTGTATGCGTCGTTTCCAGATAGCCGGACGCGGTCCTGCGCCTCGGCAAGACTGATACCAGCAGCGAATGACCCTTTTCGCTTAAATTTGATGTGCACAGAGCTGGGGCGACGGTAAGCATCGATAACAGGGGCGTGCGAAGAGAAGGAGACGGTTGAGTGTCGGCGGTGGCGAGGTCTTCCCATAGCCATGGCGGAATGAGGGACCATTGGAAGATGCCCGGACGAGATATGCCTGTCGTCCGCGTAATACCCATCGTGTATATCCAACTCCTCATACGCTGCAATGAGAGTCAGGAGCATGTCATGAGACATGAAAAACTGATGCTTACAAGGACCTGTGAGACGATGGCTCATCGGGACCGTGGCTGACGGCGGACCATAAATTGGGTACGACGGCTGGGGATACTAATGAAATGTACACGTTAGGTGACAAAGTAGTAGAAGGCGAAGAAGAACGATTACATCGACAATATGAGACATCCTTGCATCCGGAAACTGTTGGAAGCCTAGAGGCGGGGCACCGTATGCGACAGACTGACGACGAGACATCGAGCGAGCAAATCCATCGTACGCGGGGTATGCCATAGTTGTCATCGAGGACAAAGAGTAAGGGGAGAGAAGGGGCCTCAACTGCGTCTCTTTATACAGAACAACGAGGGTGGCAATAATGAGGCATTTGGTATCCAATATGCCACGAGGACTGGTAGACAAAAGCGGGGGTACAATGATGTCGTGAAATTACCTGGCCAAAGATATGGCCAGCACATTCTTCCATGGCCATATCAGATGAGAAGGCTCAAGGATCTGATGCGGACGGTACACGCCATTGCACCATCGACAAAAACGGAGAGCTATAGCGAATAGTGAGAACTCTTCCAGACGATAGGACAGGAATTCAGTGTGCCACTGGGATGTAACGTCGGAAATGAAAGTGCTCGATCCAGTGGCATAATGAGAGACTGCCTCACACAAGACACGAGATCTCTCTCTTTGTCTCTAAAATGGGAACTTGTACAAATGAACACGCGACAGAATCCTGAAACACTCGATGGACACCTACTTACAACTGTTCTCGCTCTCCTTGACTCGTGACTACACGAAGAGAAGCGGTGGCTACGAGCGATTGATTCGAGTTTCATGAAGCTTTCCAACCTAAAAAGATATGTCCTCTGCGATGGTAAGTGGGGTCGCCAGGCAAACAGAATGCGATCGGAATCGTAACTGTTTTGGGAGTGGCAGAACCCGGGCCGAGACGTTTCAAGCAAAGAACGTCAACTACAAGACTTGGCCCGAGAGCGGAGCGCTAGCATGATCATCAGTTTAGTAACGAACTTTAACAAGGGACTCGTAAGGGACAACCAAGGGACAATGCTGGCCTGCTGGCCTAGTCACTGCTAGAGTCTGATGCTGGCATCGTACTCAGGGATCATATAGGTCACAGCTTTCCAGCTCTCTCATTCATATCCTTGTCCATTCAAGTTTGCAACTCATGCCACGTCTATCTACTCTGCCAAAAGGATGTCGAACACTGTCGAACAAGTGTCGAGGGAGGGTCTGATCATCCGCCAGAAAACATTCACTTGGGCTGCCTTCAAGCAGGGGCTCCAAATGACAATTTAAAGATTTGTAAATTGTGGGACCTATTGCACCATAGAGATCTATGGAGACAGATGGCAGCTGCAGATGATGTGACCACCATGAAACCTAGGACTCAGGTGTTGGCAGATCATCTGATTACTACTGTCTGTGATTCTCTCCATCTTGACAACATCTAACAGTTGACTATCATGATCTGGAGATTCTGTCGCTGTCCTCCCTACTTAAGTTGGCTGAGTCATCTGTTGCAATATCTATGGCTTGAACTGAGTCTCGTTCTTGACTGCCTTTCTTTTTCTTTGACAGCTGCAAAGCGGGCTTCACTTTTTTGTAGTCTGCTGCTTCTGTCTCTTTGACTGGGGTGTTTCAAATTAATATTATGGCAGCTGCTCTGCCTGCTGGTGGTAGTCAGTAATCTGCCCAGTTGAAGATTGAGGTTTGAGTTTTGATATGCATTCTGTAGATATGACAGTTCCAGGCACAGTCAATATTGTCCATGGAACCCACCCACGGCTCATCGCATTTCTGATACTGAACATCTGGCCATCTCATTTTGGTATTCCAGTCCTTCTGGCAATAATTTTTTTTTCCAAGAAAATCCAGTGACATCTTACATTCATGAACCTATGCATCACTTTTATTTTTACTGGAATGTAAGTCTGTGTTCATGATAGCAAGAGCTTTCTAATATCCATGCAGTGCTTCAACTTTGCTGTGAGTAAATTGTCAGTGTAGCACTTGGTTAGCACCTGAATTTCTATTATGCAAAGGGCATATGTTGGGAAGACCACAGGTCCAGAAGCATCACCCATTCTTTGCCTTCTGCAAGCATCATTGTTATATGATTATCTGCCAATGTGAGCATTTCTGTATTGTGGTCAAATCTCTCACTCAAGTTGAAATAGGACCTCAGCAGCAGTATTTGTTGTTGTGAATATGATTGTGCAGTGGAAATTATAGAAATGATTCCTTGTTAGATGGCCTCCTACAGAGGTCCTTATATACAGTATACTATATAATCTAGTAGTTTCTAGTTACCAGGAGAATGTCCATAAGATGAATAAGCTGATCACTAATACTCCTTCCAGAATATTCCTGAAAGTGCCAGAGTGAATCCCAACATTTGTCCTTGTACTACAGGTTCATCTTAGTGATGTGCAGGGCTTGGCTCAGCTCAAAAGCCCGGGCTTGGGTCAGGCTTTGGAGATCAGGGCTTGAAAATATCTCAAGCTGAGCCCAAAGCCCTCAGAGAGGCTCAGCTCAGGCCCAGCAGGGCTCAAACCTGGGCTTGTAGGGGAGATGCCATGGATTCATTCAGAATGTTGTTCTTGATTAAAAATGTACTTTATGATGACATTAGCATCATTGGAATAATATCATGAGTTCAAACCTGCAACTACATGAGTGTGAATGGGGCTTGCTTATGGAAATGACATTCAAGAGAAGCATCTTGGTTCTCAGCATAAAAAAACTGTAAAAATGATGGGTTTTTGTGACACTGTAATGTAAATGTATCATGGATTTCATACCATTTTTGGGCTTGCATGCATGCTTTTAATCAACAGTGATTAGCTGCAGATGAAAACAAAGCAGAAAAAACACTGTGAACCATGCTGATAGGTGTGGAAGACTCAGTTCACGACTTTGTTGAGGGATTGTGCCATCAGCATCTTTGTTTGCACTTGTTTATAATGGAAGGCTTTCAATAAATCATAATTAATTTTGAGCACAGCATTCATCATTGTGAAATTTCTGGTAATTTTCTTCACAAGCACATCAAAGAATCTTATCCATTTTACTCTACAGAAAGCCTGGGCTTTGGGGCTTTGATAGGGCCTGAGTAAGGACAAGCCGAGCCTTGAGCCCCAGCAAGCCTGATCTTGGGCTCGGCTTGGCTCACTCAATGCAGGCTCAGCTTATTGGGCTCAGGGCTTGAAAGCCTGACCCAGCACATCACTAGTTCATCTAACATTAAATGCTAGATCTAAATCTATTAGTTTTGCAGATGTTTCTGGTTGTTAGAGCATCATATCATGGACAAGAGCATCTGGAAAGGAATCATGTTGTCTGGAATTGGATGGTAAGATGGCTTCCACATGAATTTTTGGCAGCTATCTGATGGTCATGAGTCACAGATGTTGATCAGACCATATATTGTGTTCTTTGTTGCTCTCTTGTCCATTTCCATCATTGGTTCTACTGTTTTTATGCAATCAAATAGCCACTAATGATCTTGAAGATTGGTGCTGCAAATCCCATGAAGGTTTCATGGCATCGGCAGTTTTTTTTATTGCTCTGTTGACTTGCTGCCTTTGTGAGTATTATTGCACAGATCAATGAATCTATGCACTGAGCATTTTCAGAACCAACACCATCTATCACTGTCTTTGCTTCCATGTTCTTGTTCACGACTGTATACATTGAAGGTCATTATCTGCATTTGTCCTTTCTTGGGAGCTACAGACCTTCAACCCATATACAGGATGGCTTCTAGTCATTCTGTATAAGCGATATATGGTTCTGACAGCTAATAGTCTCAAGTTAGCCATAAGCCTGGAGCTCAGCATGTGTAAAGCTGGGCTTTACAGAGAGACCTTACTTCCCACAAAGTATCAGCTTGACCAATATATAGGCAATGCGAATACTCGATGTAGGGGTGTAAGGTGCTAGCAATTACATAATGCATTAAACTAACTAAAAAGGCAGCCTCGGAAGGTCTTGCCAAACATTGCCATATACAGTCTAGAGACCGTCCCGTTACATATCCCCCTTTCAGATTGCATCACAATCTAAAAAATCACCAAGAGCTCGAAAGCTCTTGTAATGCAATAGCCTAAATCATAGATATTCTATGCCAGAAAAATACCAAGATAAGTGGTCCTCGAGGTGCAGATTTTGGTCATCACCTGATAACATAACAATTTGAGCTGCACAGAGTATGCGGTTTGATGTAAGGAGTGGTCCTTCCATCGGAGTAATATGGATCAAATGCATAGTGGTACACCTAGTCCCCATAGTTATGGATCGAATGCGTAGTTGTACACCTAGTCCCCATGATGCGTGACACGTGCGTCAAATGGCTATGTTGTCGAGATGATAGCAAACTGAAAGAAAGTTTTAAAACTTTTCTTTAACTCGAGGCATGTTCATGTCCTCTCGTAGTAGTTATACATATGAAGGTAGATGAATACCGATAAAATTGGTACCCTTCCGTACGCCCCTTCAAAATTTGGCTCCGGGTTTTAATCACATTCTCTCCCCCTCCTCCGAAAAAAAGAGGGAGAATACAGTGCAGAATTTCTGCACCATAGATTATAAAATACAATAATGAGTTAAAAGATTTGAGGAATATTATCCTCAATCCGATTCATAATCATTTTTGGACGAATAATTATCTTCGTCCTCTTCAGGTTCCTCAGGTGAGGCATATTCCTCACCCGAATCATATCTATCTGACTCTGCATAGTCAGGTTCATCTTCACCCAAGTGATAATAATCCTCAGGTGGCTCATCATCAACTTCTGAGGCATCGTCATCCTCAGAATGTTCATACACCTCAACTTCTATGAGGTCATCATTCTCCTGGTCGATATCCTCAGGATCCACTTCAACAAGTGGTGTCCAGTACTCATCGACATAATCACCACACTCCTCCGGGTTGAAACATTCGACATACTGAACATCGCATGTCCACCGCTGAGGTACTTCAGTAGAGTCAGAATCATCATCCGACTCCTCCTGTGTGGTCGGGTTATTATATGACATGGTGGAGGATGTATCCTCAACCGG
>JABCKG010007644.1:25305-38305 GCA_018851835.1 Hypsizygus ulmarius | reverse complement strand
TTGATGTATGCTTTCGCTGCACGCTTTGGGTGTTCCAACCAGCACTCCATGGTTTGAGGAGAGATTTCGAGTATACTTATGTTTTAGGCTCACTTTCACCTCCCCTATAAATATGTACTCGGAAAGAAGCTGCGCATATTAGAAATCGCTGAATGAGCATCATGGATTCGGGGATGGCTAGCACATTGGCTTGACTAAAAAGATGATTTCTGACCTTCCAAATTATTGTTCAACAATAGTTCAATTGTATTCTAAAGACAATCTATATCTCAAGACAATACATGGAAACAACGAAAGGATCAAACTGGCACGCTCCATCTCAGGTGGCATCGCTTCAAGAGGGACGCCACAGATTCCTATATTCCTCCATAACAAGAGCCATATTGTGCTAAAAAATCAATTGTAAGAGTTCCGAGCATCATCATAATTAAGATATTGTCTTCTGACAACAAAAATGATTGTTTTGGTAATTTCGCCCAGCGTGAAGCTCTGTCACGAGGTATGCGTGAGGCATACTTAAAGGGAGATCAGTGCTGATATACCAATATCCAACTCCATCACATACTTTTCAAAATTGTATTTGAGCATATGACGACCACACTTCCCCCGTACCTCTCTCAGTGGGCAAAGGATCAGGATCGGAATGTGTTTCTCTGGTCAACCAATGATAACAGCATTTCCTTGAGTGAGTGCCAATAGCATCCACCTTCTATTAAGTCTTCTCAAGAAAGTCGTCTAATATCTCTAGGTTGGCGTGTCGACAACGACAACCAGGTCAGTATCAAAACCATGTACCGCTGGTTCAATACTGCTTGGAAAGAGAGTGGGTATTATCGCTCCCAGAGCAGCCCGAGAGATATAGTAATCTTTCCTGTGAACGTAGAACGAGAGAGAACCCCCCTCTTATATGCCATTGAGAAGACAAATGGTCCGCTCCAACGGGACTCGAACGAGATGCTCTCCGCTGGGCATTACGGAGTGTACGAGCTGGGTGAGAAAATTTACTGCTACTTATATGTGGTGGGGTTTCTCATTACTAAATATTTGTAACATAGATGGGACCCGGATGAGCAGTACTCTTCACTTTCGAAGGTGCTGGGATTTCAATGACAATTCACCAAAGCTTTCTGCATTCGTAAGTGATTTGTACAGATAACTCATGGCAGCTACCCTGTGCTAAGGTTTGTTCAGACGAAACTTTCTCCTATGCTGGGCAAGGTCGCATTGGAAAGGGATAAACAATGTCTCCTTACTGGTGCCAAGTCTGTAGAAGTCAATGCCTTGACGGTCACTTGGATTCTGCCTCCACACTTGTGCTATTTGGTATGTTGATTTCTTATTGTGACTTACCCCGTCTTGATTGGAATGCAAAGCTTGAAGATGACTCTACGAAGCGTGAAAATCTCGAAGTGGCGATCGGGCAGTCAGATGCGTTTTCATCCATATGCCAAGTTGCAATGGTTGTCGAAAACTGCATCACAACAACGAAGGAAATTTCTGCTCTGTTTGAAGCGAACAAAATTGGTATTGACGTCGATGTAAGTTGCTTTTGTCTCTCGGTCCACTAGACGGCGATTGACTCCAGCTGCAAGGACAACTATCGGATCATCTGCTTCAATCAGCGTAATGGCTTCAAAAGATCTCTGAAGACACACTTCATTCTGAGTAGCGATCACCGCGATCGCCCTGGTGATGACTTCTTGCGTGCACATTTCATTCGGTGCCTGATGAAGAATACCTGTAATGGCGATTTCCGCGACGGTTTTGCAATGGAAGAAACCAAGAGATTCTTGAAAATAGTGAAATACAATAGAGACGAAGAAGAAGAAGAATTTGACGAGAAACATGAAGAATGGAATTCCGAGATGGGGCGTGTATGCTGGGAATGGCTCCAAGCACAGGGTTATGGAAAGGAATAAAGATGACTGGGGACACAGTTTTGATTTCGAGAAGTGGAGACCCATCGTTTGTTTATCGGTAGTGGTAGGCGACTACTATTTCATGTACTGAAATCGGAAGTCGTCTTTGGAACTCTGCTGCATCAGGGGGCTTCAGTATCAAGTATGTCGGAGGAGTCTTCACTGGCAATGACCATGATACTATTGACAATGTGAATCTGACACAAAGAGAATGAATTAAGTAGTCTGCTTCCTGCTTACTTCTCGCCATCTTGACTGTTCTCCTCACGTACCGCACTTACTGCTTTTCAGTAAAGATGGCTCGAGATTATGGGACTGGGAAACTGCGAAAGTCGACGCTCTGATGCTCCTAGTTCATCGGTACGCTGTATATGATGAAAGATAAGGTCGTGAATGATCACTGATCAGGATGGCGGACGGGCTTATGCTGGAGTCAACAAACTTGCGAAACGGAAAGATTCCAGAGCCAGTATATAAGCCAACAGGCTCCGGAGACCTTTGACAAAGAGCAAGCCGGATGGCCGCGGCCGACGTCATACCAAAACAGGAAATTTTCGTCGCGGGCACAACGTCCAGAAACACCTTAAGCCAAAACAATGCGTAACCGACTGTGCCACCGACATGCGGAATGGCCAATGGGACACACCATAAAACCCGTCCGTTGGTCACCTTGCATTCCCTCATTCCTTCATCCGTCTCCCACCGCACCACTGATGCTCAAAAACACCCGTGACCATGAACAAAACTTCGTCTACACGGACACAGTCAAAAGGAAAGAAGAACGTTAGTCACGGCCAGAAGACGGCAGTGGGGAGGAACAGGTACGTCATCTGTGGTGGCATTGGTTGATCCATCCTAACACACTAGCTCTTCACACCAGAGTAACGACTCTCCTCGGCGAACTTCCCGTGCTCGAAAAATCGACGCGGCCAAGCCGCAAGGCCACGGCCGCCGCCAATGCTGCCGTCAAAAAGCACATCATCACAACCAAAGTCGAAGTACTGAACACAAAAAAAGCTTACCAAACTGACGCGTTGAAATGTAAAGCAGCGCTCGAGGCTAACCCGTGGGCTGCCCGAGTCGAAGAACAGAGTGTCCTCTGTCTGGGTTGTGGAAAGGACATTGCGCTAGAGCGGCGTGGTCCATACTATGCGTGGAATTTCACTCGGCATGTAGAAAAGTGTGCAGTGGCGAAGAGGTTTCGGGAGCTGAATCCTGGTGAGAATGGTGCATAAGGCTTCATGCTTCGCGGAGCGGATGGTGTTAGCTGATGCATGCGTACTAGATCCAAAATGATCTGCAATGGGGATTGAGGGGGAGCTCACTTGGGAGATTATCAAGACGGCCTGGATATTGGCAGGGATGAAGAATCCAAGAATGAGGGTATTGTAGTGGTGTAGATGGACCCGAACCCATGACGGTATGGGATGGGACGGCATATTAGGTGGCGAGATACTACGAACATTATTATAATTAGAGCAGAGACGCGCGTTGTATGAATATAATCCTTACTTTCGAGCATGACTTTCGTATCCTACGCCGTTGAATTACAGACCTATGCTCGTGGTGAGGTTAGGCATAACGTCACGGATACTTAAGCCTTTCTGGGTTCACGGAATGTGAATCTGGCTGAGGGACTTCGTCTTAAAGCTATCACGAGAAGGAGCGAAGGGAACAACCTACTTACCGTTCTCCAATTCTCCATTTACACAAGAGCAAGGAGGGCGGACGAATCCCGACAGATCATCTAGAGGTGACAACTGAAGAAGACCACACGTGTGTGAGTTCACAAATATTAATACTATCGCAACCTGCCGCCCCGACGTCATCCCGTGCATCGTTTTGACAACCGCAAATAGCCATTACCGAAAATGAAAAGTTAGACGTCGTCCACATTCTTCGCATATGCCATCCTTTCCAAGTCAAACTCCGGGCTAAGTCTTGACATGATGGATGGATGGTACACGTGTTCCTACGAGTCCATATGTAAGCGAACAACTCTCGAGCTAATGGAGCAGCTGTACCCACCTCGTAATGTATTCTATGACGTCTTCGTGAGGTAAGTCAATCATAAGGCGCCTCCAAGCACGGTAGTGGTCAGCTTCGCAGTGTGGTGCTGTTGGATCCAATGCCTTTACAGAAGGCCAGACTTTACTAGTTACTGTCGCTGAGCACCAAGACCTCTAGAGGCGTTAGAATTCGAGTCTCCCAGTCCGAGATGGAAAACCCACCATGTCCAACTCTATGTAATTCCATATTGTCACCGCCATGCTCCTCCTCTCCATTGACATTTTCAGTCACTTTCCTTCCCCTTTTCCTTCGTTAGCCACCCCGAAAATCCTACCACGACACTCGCAAACATTGCCTCATACACCTCCCCTGTCGCCCCTTCCGCCAACTCGCTCGCCTCCTGCACCACCCCTTCATCATACCCCGCCCATAAGCCCGCCAATTACTCCATACAAAGCACTATGCGCTCATAGTTACTCACCAACGTGAACCACCCACGCAAATGATGTGAATGAGCCAGGGGACCATTGGCCTACGTCGCATCGACATTTGCGTTGGTAAAGAGAGGGAAAATGCCGGACCGACGGACCGATCGCTTGGTTGGTGGGTGGGAAAAGGTTCGGCGGATGCCGAGGGACTTCGTTCTGTTCGATTTTCAGACTCCTCGCTCAGGCATGCTCTTTGCTTCTGCGGACCTCGCGCACTTTTATACAATCTATGTTCTCTAGTGGTTTAACCTCTGATGCTGTGGCTTATCCTGAAACTACACGCTGACATTGATACTATACTCGAACCTGGGTTTGAAGACACTGGAGTCGAGATGCCACAAATAGAATGGCGCGGTTATATCTGCATCGCTGCCTTACTACCGAGGTACCATTTCTCTCGATGAACGCTACTTTAGACTCGCGAATAAGTTCATGGGTGAAATTGATTCATGATTTAGCAACGCGCACGCGGACGGCACGTTTTATCCACAACGGCTTGTCCCTATCCAGAAACGCATACTCTGCGTCGGCGAAGCTCACCCATTTGGCTTCTTTATTTTTGTGGCTTTGCACTTGACCAGAGATGCTGTTTATGGCTGTAGCCCTTCGCCAAATCCTATCCTGCTTCTCCCCGCCGGTTATGACTACCACTTACAGTAATTCTCGCTCGAGACCAGCACCAAAGAGGCATTCGAACCATGAGCAGGAGAATGGACAACTTGCACGCCGCATTATCTTTCTTTATTTACTCTGTAACCTTCACCTCCACCGCGGGGAAGACGAGAATGAAACCCCGTTTCAGGATCCATAGATCTCCTCGCCACACACAATCCCTTTCCCCACTCTGCACATCCAATCACAAGACGCGTCAAACGACAACCCATCGACATATTACTTTGCCTTTCTCGTCATTCCATATCTCTCTCTCTTCTATCTTGGACCCTCGGTTACGACCAGTTCAAAATGAACTAATGCCAATTCCCGGCTGCATGGGCGTCTGAGCCCGCATTCGGCTTGGACGATTGCCTACCGGTCCATTGAACTGAGACTGATTTACGAGCTGCCTTCTTTCACTTCCCACAGGGGAGAACCTGGAATGGAACGGCGACGCATTGAATGTTGGGAACCCTAGAATGCGGGTATCCACATATTCCGCCTCTGGGTTCTCACTTCAAATACGTATGGATCTCTACGGTCTACCCCCTCATATGCTCTTCCTATTCCTCTCTACTGAGGTCCTCATGGTTGTCGTGGAGAGCGTGTCTTGGAAACGGAAAACGGAGACAATACCCAGGAAGCCGGAATGCAGGCGTGCGTTCTAGGCTTCCTACTTATGGTTTCATCGTTATTGCATCTTTACCCTACTTTCGACCATCAGGGATCTCGGTCGATTGTTTGTAATATACCTTAGACCGTAACTAATCGCTAAATGGTTGGTTTATGCAAAACGGGAAAGGACTAGGACTCGGCGATACCGACGCGTCATGGACTGTCTGCGATACCCAAGTATATTTGGGGCTCTAATATTTCTCTTTGTAGACTTATGGAGACACGCATACAATAGTCCTCTGTACCTACCACTTGGAATTGTGGCTCGCCGTACGTTTTTCGTGCATTTCGAATGTCTGGTGGCGGTGTCACGTACATTGGCCAGTGCTGTTATACAGTGGTGAATTAACACCTGCAAGCCACATACTGTCATCTTCGTGAGCTCATGGGTATCCCAGTACCTCCGCCTCTACCACGCAGCCAATGACATGCACCCAAATCATTCGACGGTTTCAAAGGGACTTCGACTTTGCCTATACCTTCCCCAGGAGGTCGAGCCGGTTCTTGCATTTTTGGGTCAGTTCTATCATTGAAATCAGTTTTTCCGCTGAGGATATAGGCAATGCATGGAATGGAATAATGGGCGTATTGTGACTCACAGAAGGCAGGCTCATGATTGTAGTGTTTTTATCTGTGACATTTTTTGTCCCGTCCTAGAGGGGTAGAGTTCCACGCATACGCTCATGGCATATGATACATGGCTTCCCACTGGCCGGAACAACCTCGCGCAGCTCATTGGTCATTACGGGAATGGAACAACTACAGGGACACTCTTTCTTCTTCACCAACAATATCGCACATCTTAGTATTGTGCCGCCAAATTGTAAGAGGAAGAATCATAGGAATTTAGTTCTTGCGCGTCACGGAAAATGCTGAAAGTCGTCGGGAACCATCCTTTCGCACAAAGGTGCACGCCTTACACCCATTCTAGTTCTATGTACACGATCTCGTACTGGAAATACCATACATTATGCCTCTATTCTTCTTGCGTTGGATCATAATGCCAAACAACACCATTCTTCTCTTTGAATGAGCCACGTTCCACTACCCACCGGCGAATCACCTGCCCGAGCTCCGTATCCCATCCTTCGCGTATGTCCTTCATTTGTGAATCGTCCAGTTCGAGTTCCTCGATGTCCTCATTGAACGCCACACTGTCCAAGAAAGACTCGGTCGCCTCTGACTGAAACTCGTCACGTACATCTCCGTCACAAGTATTGACCATCAAGCACCGGGTGAAATGAGCGCGGAGGAATTTGTCGCGTGGACCGGATTGATTCTGATGGACCGGCTGACTGAAATATGTCTTCAAGCGCGTTTTCACTCCCTCACGGATATCGAAACAAATAATTTTGTAGTTGTCCTGTATTGACAAGAAATGATGGAATTAGTACATAGAGCTGCGGGGCATTGGGGAGAATATGCACATCCACGTCGATTCCGATTTTGTTGGCGTTGAAGGGGACTGCGATATCTGCGGTCATCGTCAGGCAGTTGTCAACCACCATGCAAGTTTGGCATAGATCAAACTTCTGCTCTTCATAGATGTCGGAGACCAGCTTGTTGCACTTCTGAAGATCTTCCTCGATCTATTGGCAAACGGAGGGAGACTGTACATTCTTTACAGGTTCGACATCGGGAATGACAGAACGCACCTTGTAGCACAAATGAGGAGGAACAATCCAGGAGACCTGCAATGAGTCAAGAGCTATAGGGACTAAGCCAGTAAGCATGCATTGTTTATCCCTCGCCAACGCGACATTGCTTAAATTTGGGGAGAGAGTATTCTACTTCTAGTCTTAACGAACACTGCATCCGGCGAAGCATAAGTTAATGACGTACGAATGGAACCAGTTCACCACAGTTCTTTTCAAGCCAACTATTAGACATCGCAAAACTCATAGTCTTATCTAAAATAAGGCTACTTATTCGTGGATTGCCGTCTGTGAAACAATTAGCGAGGCACCAATAAATCATGTGTGAAAAAACTTCTACCAGGTTCATACACCCCATAATGGCCGGCTAGAAGCACATCATTGGAGTCTCGAGAAAGTTTTGGATTTTTCTGCTCGACCATATACAAAAGCGGTTTCTCATCCCGCTTCACGTCGACTGGATAGATAGAGTCCAGGTCATCTCTGTAAGACCGTGCATATGAGGTCTCCTTCTTGGCGGCTTCCAGCCAGCGATACATTATTGCCACCGTAATCTGGTTGAATTCGTCAACACGCCAACCTGCAAACGTCAGGAGACTGTCATACATGATGAGCAATAAGTCGGTAGTGGCTTACTCATACATATCATATTATTTGGAGTTGACCATAAGAACACATTTCGATTTTGGGCTTTAGCCCACTTGGATAAAACGGGTGGGAGTACACTTGTCATATGTATAGTATGAGTGAGCTGATGTGATGACTGTTGATTGGGGCGTGCGTAGACATCTGGTGGCATCCGTTTAGCTGTCGGGTTTTTAAATGTCAGCACCACGCGTTCTTCAGTTCTGGTCCTTCGACGCGGGACACCATCTCACTCCGTCGTGCCAGCCTCAAGCCTGACACTATTCGAGTTCTCATGTTAGTGAAGAAGAGGTTGCATTTGGCTCATGAGCGGAGTAAGGCAGCCCTTCATCAGCATGTTTAATCAATTCTCTATAATCCTCTTCATATTACAAACTCGTTATATTTCCCGTGTCTCTTTTCTCTCGTCTGATTCATTATCGATTGCCTTTTTCACTATAAACCCCTCCCGTATGACGTATTACGGTCGTAGAATTCCCCGTACCGTACCGTGGAGAGGTTCGCGACACAAATGTACGGTACGGGTCTCTGTGATCGTAACCCGTAATAGGCCGTCAAACGTACACCCGTACCCGTAATACGGTACGGTGCGCAGCCCTATACCTGAGAGCTGAAGAAAATTGCTGGTTCGTTCTTCTCTCCTAATTCCATATCGCCAACAGGAAGGACGACTACCGAGCATGTAAGTACTTCCGACTAATTCACAAGTATCATATACCTTCCTGGCAAACAGAGTTCATTTGTGCAGAAAACTAAACAAGATGCATATCTCGACTCCTTACTGTCTCGAAACCAAACCCAAAAACCAAAACCAACTCCCATCCACCATCCATCATCCCCCCCCAAATCAATTACGCACACCACCCAACAATCTCAACCTCTCCTCCAACCTCACACATCTCTCTCTCTCAACACACGTCTCCGCCCTCGCCTTCCTCACCTCCTGCTCCTTATGCGCTAGCCGAATCTCCAGCTCGCGGATGTAGATGTACGCCTGCTGCACATACCGCAGTTGGTCGTCAGCTTCCATCGACATCGGTGCAGCGGTTGCTGTTGAAGTGGGACTCGGACTCGGGATGCGGGTGGTGGTGGTGCCATGGTGGAAAGCAAGTAACGGTGGTGATACCCCGAAAGATGAGGCCGAGGAGGAAGAGGAAGAGGAAGAGGAAGAAGAGATGGAAACGGCAGTACCGGACGTCGGCTGCGGGCTCACACACGTAGACGTCGGATGAGATGAACATGAAGATGAAGATTCAGACGAATTCCCTCGAGACGGTGTTAACAAACCTGTACCGTCATGTTTCGACGGCGTTCGCGCACCCAACATTTTCCTATTACTAGCAGCAGACCGGGACGGAGATCCCTCACCAAACCGTGCTCTGCCCTTCCCGCTCGGCGTCGGTATCATCGACACCATCCCAACTTTTGGCCTGGAGGGTGTTTGCGGGTCCTGCTTCCCGACATTCGGTGAAGAATGGTGGTCGTCTGCAGTGAGCGAGAGGGTGATATCCAACAGGCGTTCCTCGACTGGGTTTGAAGAGATCAGAATCAGAATGTCACTATACTACACGAGAACGCGGGTGTGGACTTACGTGCAGGTGCGGAGGACACCGATAAGAAACTCATCCCGGACGCTGATGGAGATGGAGACAGGAGGGATGTCGAAGGGATAGAGAGGGAGATATCTAGAAGGCGGAGTTCTTTATGGTCTGAGTCGTCGGTATTGGTTTATCATCATCATCATCATCATCACAATCTCCGCTGGCGGCAACGCCACCTCGACCGAGTTCGTCCAGCGATATACCGATACATTTCTGAGCTCCGCCGTCTCTCCCAACTAACGAACCGCCCTCTGGATCACCAGCGGGTCTTCGTTTCCCGATTCGCAGCGGCGCCGTGCTCCGAACGACAGACGTGATGGATAATTTTGAAGGCGGATCGGGGGATACGGATGGGTGGTGACCAGAGGAGGAAGGAGCGCAAGCGCAATGTTGGTTGTCGGGGACAGTGGGATTTAGGAAGTAGTGTTCGGAGCCGGACTCGCATCCATCGCGACTTTTATCTCTGCTTCTCTCTTTCCCTTTCCCTTTCCCTTTCCCCGTCCTTTCCACTCTCCCGATTCTGACACCCGGCCCATCTCCAGCCCATCGACCTCGACCTCTGCCAGCATTACCGCCATCAAACAACCCAGCACTGATCATCCCCCAATGTACAATGAACCAATGCATCATCTTCCCCATCATCTCCCCCCTCTCGTCGTTTTCGGTGGCTTCGCTCACGTTCACATCTCCACGCGTAGAAGAAGAAGAAGAAGAAGAAGAAGAAGCCAAAGGCGTAGCGGTACCAGAAACACCTCGCATGCCCATGCTGCCAGTCGCACTAGTACCACCAAACACCCACTCCGCAAACGCCCATCCGAGACGGGCGAACACAGGGCTGCTAGAAGAACCTTCGAGTCCGGATTCACGACTCCGATCCGAACTGCTGGGAACTGGAACTTGACTGAGGAACGCCATCATGTACACGACGAGCGCAAAGTTGGGTGTCGGGAGGAGGCGAAGCAGCGTTTGAGCGATTATTATCCGAGTTCTTTTCCTCCGAACGGGTGCTGGCGCTGGTATGGTGGTTGGAGCAGGAGTAGGATTCTGGTTCACCGAGCAGCGCGTGGGGTGAACGCAGAGCTCCCAGAACGTGGTTCTCGTCGACTCGGGGACGAGGGCTGGTTCCTCTTTGGCTAGAGAAGCGAAGTAGGTTGTAAGCTTGTGGAGGAGGGCGGGTGTAGAGAGCTTTGATAAGGTGTGGGATGGTTGTTGCGGCGTGTGAAGATCAGACGGAGCGCATGGAGGAGGACATAAAAAGATGGATGGGTCTGGTGGTTATCGTCATCAGAGTGGAATGCATAGGAGAGGGGGTAAAGCGCACCTAATCCTTTCGTAGGACTATTTCCAACACTTGAGCTAGCACGCGTCCATAGCTCCTCAACACACGTAACGACGACCGATGGAATATCAAGCTCAAACGTTCCACCAAGGAGCGTGCGCGTCGACGCATATATCACGGCGAGGCGGAGGGGAAGAGGATTCGGGGTATCTATGCGTAAAAAGTTAGACACCACCTGCAGGATACCATGTTAACGAGAGAAACTCACCCAAAGAAGACGGTACAAACGAGGCTTTGCCCGCACGCCATCTCCGAATCGCCTGCCGCTCACAATCCTCAGCCACATCCCGGTCATGTATCGACAACACATCATCCACATCCAGATGCTCTCTCAGCTCCCACTCGACGATGGGATCGAGCGCCGCGAGGAGAGGGCCAGGATCCGGTTTGACATAGAGATGCGGCAGAGGAGCGCCTACGCTGCGACTGCGTTGGCGTGTGGGTACAGGGGGGGTTGGTTTAGGTGAGTAGCCTGGGAAGAACGGATTAGAGCTGCGTCGAAGTTGTCCGCGGGAAACTGGGGCTAGATCCATATGGGGGACGGGGAAGAGGAGTGTATTTGAGTTTGAGAGGGTGGCTGACAATGTCGTAGAGAGTGTAATGGCATGGTTGGCGTCTGGAGGCTAACACGAAGGAGAGGAAGAGATTTTTTTCGTGACAACTCGTAATGATCGGCTAGATTTATCGAGCGCCAATGGAGCGCGATCAAGTCCGCACTTGATGAGGCACAAGTGGCGCTAGCAGAGTGCAAAAGAAGTTCAGCACTCGGACTTCATACTTACGCTGTGAGCCGACAAGACTTTTGATTCTTGAAACTTGAATTCTGGGGTTGACCTGAAGAAGGACCATTTGCTTAGCACAACAACGAAAACGTGAGGAAGGAGAGGGAAGTTAAGTCGTCGATTTATGGAAGGTGAATGAAATTAAGGATCTGGTGGCGAGTTTCAAGAAATGCGGCGGAATGTGAAGGCATACAATTCGACGAACCGGAAGTATTAGGTCTAATCATATCTTCGCCAGCCAGTTGCAGAGTAAGGTTCGATCAAGGACTTCAATAACAAACGAGTTTCTCTAATGCAAATATTTTGTAGACATCATCTCCAATGCACTCCCAATACTGTGGGACGAAATATCTTAGTCTTCGTGATAATCGTTTGCTCCATCGCACGACTTACCTTACAAACGAGAACTCCATCTGCCGAAGCCAGCAGCATCCGTCGGCGAATCTCATCCAACGAACCCGCCACTATCTTAATCATCTTGTCATGCCAATTGGCTGGTGCTCGCAGCACAATTTGAACCTTGTGAGTCGCAGACGAGCGTTGTCGATGCAAGGCCAGGACTTGATCCAGTCGTGCCCAAGTGGCGGATTCACTGCCCAGCGAATCTGGGAACGCAGACCATCCCTTCGATGTTGCGTGAATAACAGATTCACAGACCATGCTAAAAGAACCCTGAAGGGTGCGAATACGCATAGTTGAGGGATTGATGGACATGAATTGAAGGAGAGCGGGTAGCTCGCGGTATAAGTATTCTATTACGGAAAGCCAACGGTGACTCGTGAGGTGGAACGCGAGACGCTTCAGGTCCGGCAATGTGTCGAAATCACATACGAACCAATCTGCAAAAGAAGATGAAGGTTTTGTGCACAGATACATCATACTGGACAAACAACAGATTACGTGCCATGATCGGGAATCGCAGTCGTATGCCAATGCCTGGAGTTCAATAATCAATATTCTCCAAAGATTGCGGAGATGATGTTATAAGGGAGGAAGCCCAGGAATGATTCCATTGGATAGGGTACTAGACGTCCATTGTTAGTGACTTCATCTGGGAAAACAATGCGCTACGCCGCATCAGCATGTGCAGAGAGTCATCTAGCTTGTGGTAAGTATGCAGAGTCCGAATTCCGGAGCGTCAGGACTCAGTGCCATCGGCTCCGTTGTGACGGCAACTCCAAACACATCCAAGACCTCCACATCCTGGAAAGTAGTCATAAACAGGCTGACCC
>JABCKG010007644.1:0-10754 GCA_018851835.1 Hypsizygus ulmarius | reverse complement strand
ATTCTTCTCATGACTTAATACTGATCCGACTTCTGTTCTCGTTTCTGCCGCTTTATACAGTTGTTGCCCCCAATGTTATCTCAAAACCGGGCGTCGGACAAGGCTTTGGCATATGATTCGTTCCTCCACGTCTTATTCTTCCAATACGTCTTGCAGATTTGGTGGTAAGAGACATGCGCCTCGGCCTCTATCAAAGCTAACGCATAGTCGCGCTGTAGATGACATCATATAGGGTGGGCGTGTTGTCTCATTAACTTCTATATGATTGGCGCTATGTTAGCAACCTTTTGGAATCGACGTTTTGGACACACTCGTGCGTGTGTTCCTTTGTATGCGCTTTGGAATCCAATGGTCACGATTATCTAGTCAGTTCGAACATTGTTCTGACTCCATTGTTGCTTTCGCGAGTGTTTCTTGATATATACGGGACTTGAGTGGGAACCACTGGTGTTCGACCCTGAGAAAGGAATTGGCGATGCGACCATTCAGCCGAAACATTTCATCGCTTTCCCTCCCTCTCGAAATTCTTGGCATATCTACATGTCAAGTGGTGCCAAAATTGTCCTATTCTTTTGGTTGGGTCTCTCCGCGCTCTCGTCTGTCTTCTGTCCATTTCCTGAATATCATTTATGTTTTGAATCTATGAATAGGGGTCTTATTCCTCTGTCCGCCAACCACGGAGGATTTGACGAATGGCGGTCAGCAATGGAAGCGCGGTTTATTCTCCGACTTTCAACCAAACAAATCTAAGCCTTCAACTTAATCAGCGGCATTGCGCACCTTTTGACAACCTTTTGATCATCCTTTCCATGTCCATGCTGATTGACGAATCATCAATACAGTTCCCCCAGGAGCTCCTCGACGGCATTGTCGATACAATCTCGAGAGATCGCTCGACATTGAAGTGCTGTGCCCTCGCCTCCCGCTCTCTCCTCGCTCGCAGCCAAAGCCATCTCTTCCGCGCAATTCATCTGGAAGAGCCCACGTTATGCAAGCGTCTCCATGGAATCCTCACAGAAAACCAAGGCCTCATAGAATACATCCGGGAGCTCACGCTCTCGATTTTCAGCAACATGAAGCAAAGGCATACTTGGCTCGGCACCGATATCACCGTGCCCCTCGTCCTCGACATGCTTACCTCCCTCCGGACATTTATTTTTAAAGCAGATCATCAAATCATCTGGAGCGATATACACGCAAACACCGCGTATGCACTCTTCCGGCTTTTCGCGCGTCCCGGACTCTTGCATATACATCTCTTGGATCTGCATGGGATTCCCGGTACCTTCTTCAACATTCCTACCAACATAGAACACCTGACGCTGAAAGATGCCACATTCAGTAGGGGAGAAGACTTTAATCCAGATCCTCCGTCATTTCTATCGTTTAAATCCTTAGAGTTCGATGGAGGGTTACTGTCCACCACGCTATCTCTCGATCGTGACGTCCTGATCAACGTCGCTACAAGGCGCAATTCATGCTTTTCGAGAATCACAGCCTTGTGTATTCACGCCTCCCGTGCTAATTTTGCCGTCGCCCTGCCGATCCTGCAAGCAGCCGCCCACTCCCTGAAGACAATTAAACTCGTTCACGAGTACCGCAAGTTCTTCGACCGCCACGGCGAGTTGTCTAGTCCCTCGTCCTGCTTCCAATCGACGCTGATTGTCACGGGGAATAACTCACCTCAGGTCGCAGTCTGCAAGCGTTCCAATACAGTCTCGATGAGATGCCCCACCTGCGCAGGCTCACGTTCACCTTCGTAGTGTACTACACAGCGTCGAAAGACATCCATGACACATGTCGCTTGCTCCTCGTACATCTCCTTGCCTTTCTTGCGTCCAATGCCTCTACCCTCCAGCGCATCGAAACAATATCCATCACGATCCAGCCTGTGCCCAGCAACCCGCTGTCGCCGCCACTGCCACACATGGCGTGGGCCTTGAGTGAGGTCGAAGGCTGGGGTGAGCTGGACGGCTTTTTGTGCCGTTACCCGGGACTGCGAGTGGCTGTCGTGCTGAGCCTGCGGATTTTGAGGCGTGGGGAGCTGAACGATACCAGGAAACAATGGCAGAGATGGATTGGCGGGACGTTTCCGATAATGCGGGAGAGCGGGTTACTTACTCTGGAGGTGGAGAGTTTCTTCTGGGGATTTCCAGTTGACGAGTATGGTATGGACGAGCGGGGTTTGATGCTCTAGCGCTTTAGGTTTTGGGTATGTCCTCGGTCGTTCATTATGTTTGCTCTATCACGATACCGCCACCATCGAGTTCAAACTGTGGTGCCCCCTGTTTGGGACATTTGGCTAGACGGAGACGCTAATGCTAGCGGCGGACAGCCTATGTTACGTAGTATGATTTCATACATACGAAGGTATTTAAGATGTACTAGCTCTGCTGTGTACAATCTCAACTTCCAGCAGAGGTTTTCTCGCCGCCGAACCGAATCACATGCATTGCACCGCTCACCCTTTGTCAATCCGACTCAAGTCGATGCCTTGCTTACTACTCACACCCATATTCACAATGAAAACGTCCGTAGTTGTAAGCCTCCAGTAAACGACATGAATCCTTGCTGTGTGCACCATGTTGAGGGTGCCCGCTAACTTGCAGTCCTTGAACGTCTTTCCTGTCCCGAGTGCCGATCTCTGTGATGTTATATGGAAAGAGCAAAGTGGATAAGGCATGACATGACACCTATATACTTGCTTATCACCACATACCGAGTTCTCCAGTTCACTACGAGGGACGGTGAGAGGCGGTTCTTCGAAGAAAGAAAGTGAGTTTATTTGGTCGTCCTGGGAGAAAACCGTTGTTGTATCGGAACCATCTCCTTTCATATGTCGGCCTACGCCAAGATGACTCGTGAGAGGATGCGAAATGCAGAGATAGACGATTTATTGTACAGTAATCTCGTCTGGTACAGTATAAAGCTGTCTCATCGAAATTACAGAACGTCATCTACGTATCCTGTCATTCAATAAAGAATTGATTTGAACACGGAGTGTGATCACGTACTTCGACAAAACGAACAATTATGGCTGTTTTCAGACGTATATATCGTAGTTAAGATCCATAAGTTTGAAATTCTCTCCAAACCGTTCTCTTATCTCTTTCATCTGTTTCATTGGTCCAGGCAGGGTGTCCTTGACGAGTCCAATATGAATAGGAACGCGACCGCAAGCCTCACGTAATGCACACGAGGCTCCCGTCTTGGGTAACCGATCCTCAACAGCCTCCATGAACAGGTCGACAGTGTCAAGGCGGAGATTGCATTTCCAGGACTCCAGGCAAGGTAGTACCTCTCGCAGTAGAACTCTCTCCAATAATGACCACTGAAACTGCATGTAGCAGTCGATCTCTACAAGCGAAGGATTTTCCGCCAGGAAGTCTTCGAGGCCTTCCACTACTCGTCTTTCCACCCAATAATCATTAAAAGGTATGTACTTGAACACTCGCAGAGCTGCTCCAGAACGGTGAAGGAATGGTAGGATTTCTGTGAAGGATGAAAAAACAACGGTGTCGAGACATAATTCCGTTAGTGATGGAATGGTGACGTGTTTCAAGAAATTGTCTGGGTTAACGGTTTGGAACATAGTTATCGACCTCAGTGTGGGGAGGATGAGCTGTTCGAATCCTGGAGCGGCGGGACGGTCTTCAATGGAAAGCGCACATATTTCTAGAGATGGGCACTGCCGAAGGATATAAATGGCCGATTTGACTTCCTGAAACGTCCCTGAGAGGTCCAAATCTCTGAGCTGGGCCCACGGAATGCCCGGCGCGTTACTGAGCTGCAACGTACCCGTGCACTTAATTCTCAACTTTTGGAGATTGGGTGCGGCGCTGAGGAATTGTTTGGATATCTTCTCTTTAAAATCGTCGGCATACAATTCACTGCGTCCGAGAGGTCATTACATATTTAGAGAACTGCAGCTTACTTTACGCACTGGAAAGATGGGGAAACCTCTTGCAGTGACGGTAGGAACCGTCTCAATAAATTGAAGGGACTTTCCCTTGTACCAATGGTGACTAAGCAAGGGACATTGATTTCCAGTTTCCCCAGCCCCCTCGAGTGTGCTGTCAGTGAACTGATGTGCGAAATAGCATACACAAGGCGATCATACAGAAGACGGTCCCACTTCCCCAGGCGGACTGACACATTGTTCCATAGCTGGCTACTCGAGACCGCCACTCCTCTCCAATGAGAGCAGACACTGCGAAGAGGCCACGGCCAGCTTCGGTTAATCTGAGGCTGGATGGATAGAACTAATGGATGCCCATCGACCGAGTGCAGGAAAATCTCCAAGAGTAGCTCCGATGGAAGTCGCCTGAGGGGTGTGAGCGTGGATCTAATTTTGTCTGCTCGGGCCACAGTTGCTCCTCGTTGAGCTTTTGAACCATCCAAGATGGCTTGCGTGCGTGCGATCTCAAGATCGAGCTGATCCAGGTCTCGATGTATGTCTGACAGCAAGGCTTTGGCATCCTCAGTTTCCTGAGCGGAGAGGATGATCCTGTTTGATGATCCAGCGACGAATTCGACCCACCGCCGACGATCATCTGAGGAATTACTTTGTGGCATCTCAACAGTGATGTAATAGGTATTGCGTGTAACGAGAGAGGTCGCGAAGTTGTCGGGAGAGGTGAGATAAGTAAATGGGTTTTGGGTGGTGATTCACTCGACGTATATGTATACCGTAGATCAATTTCTCCTACCGCTATGAGCAGCAGGATTGTATGTGGAATTCAGAAGCAGAAAGGAGTCTTGTTGCTGTCGACGGGTTTCGGATCGTTGATCATCTCGGGCCGGTCCCGAAGCTGGACTTGCCGCACGTGTTTTTACCTTCCTTCCTCCTTCCTACATAGCATGCTCAGTTCAGTGAAGACCTACGTTTCAGACCGTCGGAGAGGCCTCACCAAGGCGGCTGCCATAGTTGGCAGTGTGTACGTTGTGCGTGGATACATTCGTGATCGTCTCGAGGAGGTGAAGGATCGACTGGAGCAAGAACGCGCTGCAAGGGACAGGTGCGTGTTTTTATGTGTCTCTGGAAGGACGTGGAGGGCTGAAAGTTGATGAGTTTGCTTTCTGTGATTTAGTCTCAAACGCCGATTTGAACAGACTCAGGAAGATGTCGCATTTACCGTGCTAGCGCTCGTCCAGACACTCGCCGAACAGATTACGAGCGAGATGGACGTCGAGGGACTCACACGGGAGCTACAGAACCGGTCTGAAGCGCGAAAGCGGCATCGGTCTATTGAAAGACCACCGTCGAGTCTTGCTTCGAGCGTGGATGTACTGCAGGGGCATGAAACACAGGAAGATACGGGGGCGAGTGTAGTTTCAGTTACCTCTGCGGTTCACGACGAGCACACAGTTTCGGGCTCGGTTGTCTCATCATCCTGGGTCGAGTCTTTTGGGTCGGGAATATCAGCTGCGGATCCTGCATATGTAGATGCGGGGACGGCAAGTCTGACCGCCTGAACGCTTCCCTCCTGTTGAACTGTGAGTGAACACAGCCTAGGAGCGATGTTTGGCACCGTCGAGACCTACAAACAACAACGGCGTCGTCATGCCACCTCATGCCACATCCGGAGTACTTACTTGTTCAATTTTCGTCCTTCCCTTGCCGCCGCCGCAACTTCGGCTTTCAGGCGTCAGCCTCCGAATGACAGATATTGAAGCACTGCGCGTAAATTCTGCAACACTCCATCCTTCCCTGCTCTTAGAGGCCCACTTAGATCCTCAATTCTCGTCGTTGGGCATGTTTTTGTCACCCAAAATCCAAGCAGCTGCAGGGCAAGTTGACACAATCTCAACGATGCCTGCCATTCCAGCTCTCATTGTATGTTATTCGATTCAGAAAATTCTGTATTATACAGCCGCGGAGTTCGACGCTAAATTCCGGCGCCTCGATATCCATCCTCACCATCTGGACATGGCATGCATTGTGTGAGGCATCAACCAACAGGTTCATCATGCGCACATCGTTGATGTCCTGAATGCTGACTTCAACGTCCACTACCGTGGATTAATCCCATCCTACTACCATATTGCGCTTTTACCCTCGCCTCCGATATCGGGACAAAGTCGTAATGCTTATCGAGTTTCTTTAGAACGGTGTGAACATTGCCTTCGGCCATGCTTGACCCATTCAAGCTCGTGCCTCATTTCGGTCTCTCGCACTCACCGTCACGGTGTCCCTCCATATCACGAGCCACCATTATTGCTCCCTCAGAAGCGAATACTCGGGCAATAGTCTTTACTCGCCACCATTTGAGGCCCATGTTTATCGGTTGACATGAGCCTCCTGTGTTGTACGGCGGCAAATTGGAACGTACGGATCACACTGTCCAACAGCTTCAGGTATCCGCGATTACATTCATCGACCACACCATGTCGGTGTTGACATCACTCCAATTGATGTAAACCGCGGTTTCCGCATGATGCTCGGATTCCTTATCCCCGCCGTACCTATCAATTCACTTGTCCCCTAAAAGAGACCGAATTCCTGGCGCTATTGTTCTTCCACAGCAGAGAAATGATTTACAGCTCGGAACATAGTTGGGGCGTCGCCGCCGTCTGAATCTCGGTTGATTTCATCTATTAGTGGACGGAGCATGACCGCCGCTTCTGACAATGTTCGGAAAGCATGTAGCTTTTTTGAGGCGTTACGAAGGATGTCGGTGGGGAGTGTGATTCGGACGCTCCGTTCCTCGAGATACTTTCACGGATCTTCACGGGAGTCAAGACTTGAATCGCTAGCGCCCGTTTTAGCGCCCATCATATGCTGCGTTCAAATTTGCAGGTCAGTTCTGACTTCAGTATAACTCATTTTATGGCATGAGCTGATGATATTCACAGAAACCTACGCTTCGGGCATGCATTCCTATATGGAGGATCTGGTGGATGTCGGGCTACGTTTATGGAGGGTGGGCAGTGGTTCAGATGAAGATACCTGCGCTAGACAACGTCGATCTCGTTCTGAGTTCTTTCTATGTGCGGGGTTGGGAGGATGATAGGCGAGGCGACTCAGTCCAAGTGATCATACAGAGGATGCTTAAAACGAGAACTTTTGGCATGTCGTGAAACCCCTGGCTTGCTATACTTATATGTTCCTCATGGATAGAGATATCTTCAATCGTGAAGCGGTGTTTAGAAAGAAGTTCATTTGTCTACCCCACTTTTCATAGTCTATGCGGTCGTCTCCAGCCTGGTTTCCCGTCTATGCTATCCTCACTTCGTAGTTCTCGATCCGTCTGCCTCTTTCTCTTCCTGCTAGGATAGAAATGCTTAGGACTGTAATCCATCATAGCAGACACTGTGGTGAACGCACCTTCGATTCAACAAGCCCATTCACATTTTTGCACGAAGTAGGACGATGCCTCAAACCCTGTTTTTTCTTCTTCAAATGATGCAGAGCACGTATTCATGAGGGAAATACCTGTTCCTTATTTTCCAAATTTTCTGCCTCACGTTGCTCTAGAGCTGATTTACCCTGTGGTGCGTTGTAGTTAGTGGGGAAGGGAAAAAAAGGCGCGTAAGAGAGACCATACCTCTCTCAATCTTGTCATGGCACTGTACGCGGCACGAACGGCGTGTGCGATGAATAATTTTTTGATATTAGCACTGAACATGTCAAGGTCAGAGCTGTTCTGTGTAAGGGTAGGGCAATGGTTTTTGTTGTGTTGGTTGGTTGGTTTTGAGTTGGGTATTTGTAAAATAAGCTTTGGGATTTTAGGCGCCCTTCAGTATTTCGCTACTTCCATCTTCACTCGTTCGGTTCCCTGAGTGGCCTTCTCTTCAAGCTATCCACAGTCCACACTCCCTTGTTGTACCTCAGAAGTTCATGTTTGAGACTCGCCTCTCGGTCTGCCACTCGTAAATCATCGGAGGAATATGGTCAGGCTAGCAACCCACGCCCAACGCACGCAAAACTAATGCAAAGAAACATCCTTTCGTGAAGGAAATAGCTGGCGAGGCTGGGGGCACGTCTCACCCAGTCGCAAAGTCGTCCTCGTTCAACGCAGGAAGGGAAACATGGGGATCGAAGGCGGCATTCGAGTCAGCGCCGCTGGTGTTGAAAATTTCCAGACGAAAATAGAGCAGTGAGCGATCTCTCATTTATAGGTAAACCGATTCCTGATGCGAACATTGATAGCAACTAGAGTACTTCACATTATACTGTACAAAACACAAGACGACATTATACCATCCAATTCAGAAACTGTATGCTTAATGTTCCGTTTCCTCCCAAGTCCGACCAACAGTCTTCACGAGATCCTCCACTGTGACCTGCTTTCCACTGGAGAAATACCCCGCAGCGATCTTCGCATCTATCTCGACGCGCGAGTCGGGCGGGATGAGGTGATCTGTCCATGAAAGACAGTCAGAATCTCCTACATTCTGCATTTCAAGACGACCTACCAGGTAGATCGTATCTTCTCAAGATGGAAATACCGCTCTTCACGATGGCATCGTATTTCCTGGATTGGCAGACACATGAAGACCTCGATGAGAAGTAGAACAAGGGGAGGACGCACATATCGCTCATGGACACCATGTGGTCGATCTTCTTGATCCCGAGCCAGTGCAAAACGTCCGGCATGAGTGCCTGGAACCGCATATCCTTTACACCAGCAATGAGCTCCGTGGATTTGAAGTATTTGTCGGCTGAGTCGCCACCGCGTTTGCGCAGATTGTACACAAGGTACCTGGAGACCAGATGAGGTGATTAGCAAAGGTCAGGGATGGATGAGGGCATAGACTTACTTCGTTACTTCGCCTAGTGCACGGCCTTCCTTACGGAAGTAGACGACGACACCGACACCGCCTGGTTGGACATGGGTTCTGTTAGTCCTGATTCGGCGTGGATCCTTGAGGGAGATAAACGTACCTTTCTGAGCTCCTCGGATACACTCCTCGATTGCGTACGTGAGGTATGGCTTGCATGTGCAAATATCAGAACCAAAGACGTCGGACCCGTTACCTGTAGTTGAAGATGAGCCGAGAAGTCCGTAGTTAATGGAAGTAGATCGGGGCTTACATTCATCGTGAACACGGACAGTGAGCTCCTTGCTCTCGTCGGACATGAACGCGGGATTTCCGACTGCGTCATCAAGGTCAGGTCATGTCGGAAACCAGTCATCTGAACTGGTGCTCACAGATATAGACTGTCAGATTTCCGATAGGCGGGAGAAATACTTTGATATCTGGTCGAGTGACGAGCTCGGGGTACATTCCTCCTGTATCCTCAAACAGAGCACGTCTGAGGAGGCTCTCAGAGCTATTACGAAAGTGAATTAACGTGGATGAATGCCAATCGCAAAATGGAGACATACATGCCAAACCGTTCCGCCACTCCAGGAAGATACCACACAGGCTCTACGGCAGCCTTACTCACGGTGACCTCGACTCCACTGAACGCATCGCTCTCTGACCCATCCGCATTCCTCAACGGCCGGCTCTTCAGCACGATCTTCCCATCGACCACAATATCCCCCTTCCTCGCCGCATCATCCAACTCGCTCATCTTCATATGTGCCTTCGTCACTGCAATACTCGGACGGATATCCAAACCTTCTTCGGTCTGCTTATGAAAGAGCGTCGGCACGAGGTGTCCATACGGGTCGAAAGAGACAATCTTGGTCGGGTCGGCCCATGAGGCCTGGGGTGGAATCGATACCGGGGGCTCGGTCTGGCTGTAGTCAGGCTTGTGGGTAGGCGACAGTGTGCCCATGGCAATTGCGAGTGCACGGTAGATAGAGTATGACCCAGAGTGTGCGCCGATCGCATTACGGTGCTTGATGGAGGAGGGAAGGCGAGAACAGATGACTGGACCCCGGGTATTGGGGTCGGCTGCGCCCCATTTGAGTGGGTAGGGAGTGATTCCGAATTGATCAGGGTAGGCTGTGAAGTAAAGAGATGGGAACATTAGGAGCACCGTGATCATTCATGGCCAGATAAGGGCTTACTGGTCAGGTTTACACGGCCCGGATAGAGCAGTTTCTCGCGCTCTTTCTCTGCTGAGGTTGTTGTACGAAGCGTCTGGGCATCCAGTTGCGGCGCAGTGGTGGCCAGGGGTGCTTTAACGACGCTCACTTCCGTATCTCTAATCTCCGGCGAAACTGAACCCGAGGGCGGTTTAGGTTCGAGAGGCGTCGTTGCACCTGTTAGGGAGTCCAGCTTCATATTGACCATGGTATCAGAATCTCAAGAGGCCAGAATGCGAACGGCAAAACCAATTGACAGACCTTGGCCTGTATGGTCTGCTGCGAGACCTGCAAAGTGTCTAGCTGCGCTAGGATCTGAGTCAAAATAGCCTCTGAGACGGGCATTTTTGCGAATGTAAAGATATGCGACGAGATGGAAGAGAAAAAGAAAGAGGGAATGAAATGAACGAGGGATTATATAGGAATCGCAGTATGTGAAAGCGAGGACAGGGTGAGGCTTGGGGGGCGCAATCTGATACCCCATATGGAAATGTACCATGTGGTCTTATCCCCGAACCGCGTGATGCGACGCGACGCGCCTTTGACGCAGACCTCCTCATTGACATGTCAACGCAGGGCTTGGGTCATCAAGATAATCGAATACTTCTGACGCAAGTCACTAGAGAGCTGGAAACAACCGCCCAACGTACGTTATGTCTTTGGGTGAAACGGTGAATACTTATAGTCAAACTTATAAAATTCGCTATCTCATTGATAAGACCTGGTATCATCCGCACTATTAGAGATAAATGAAATTCATCACAAATCTAT
>JABCKG010007643.1:2075-29825 GCA_018851835.1 Hypsizygus ulmarius | reverse complement strand
GGCCCCACGATACTATCCACCTCCTCATCCTCTTCACGACTGGTTACCGGTACGGGAGTATCTTCGCCACCAGTGATCAGGTCCACCGACAAACCTCTCCATCCAGCAGCCTGCCTGGTCCTCTTCGCCTCCATCGGGCTCAGCAACGCCGGCTTTTCATTCGTCTTCTGCTTCTCCGCCTTCCGCTGCTGCACAACATTCGCGTTGAACACTGCTTCGTATCGCACACGCACTGCAGCAGGGACAGGCGTCGGCCGCTTGGTCTTGGCGTCACGGAGGTTGTTGTACTGCCGATCGTTGTGGCCGTGGTTGGAATTAGAGTGGCTGGAGTTGGAGGTAGCTATGCTTTGGATTGAGGAGCGGTCGGAGGATCGTGAGGTTGGAGGTGGGGGCGGCGCCCGTCGGCCGGGGGGTACTGTCGGTATGGTGGAGGAAGACGAGACAGAGGAAAGGGAGGCTCTGACAATTGGGGATCCTGGAGTGGAAGGTGATGATCGAGGTCTGGGGGGAGGTGACTTTATTGCGGCCTTTGATGACGATGCAGTTGACGAGGGGCGCTGTGGAAGCTTTGGAGGCATGGGATTTCGCTTAGCCATGGCCTTTTCCCAGTCGGAGGAAATGATCCGTTCAGTAGTAGGGCTAGCGAGGGCGGTTGTGGACACTTCCTCGTAAGATTCGCCTAGACTAATCGAATCCACTTCACTGCCATTGCTTGTCCTGGAATACTTTTGTTCATGATCATGATCACGGTCCATGGGAAATGTGGAAATGAAGTTTGAAACAGAGCCAGGAGTGCTTGGATCGGTGTCAGACGAGAGCGAGACGGAGTGGAAGGACGATATAGAGGAAGCGGGTGCATGTCCAGAGCTGTTTCTGAAGCGTGAGTCGGGGTCAATCTTGAGCGGTGGATAAGTGTGTATGCGGTCAACTGTCAAGGAGTCAGAGCGACGTTCTCCATTATTGGAAGCCAAAGAAGTTTGTGAAGCGGCAGATCTGAGGGAGGTATACGACGGTTTTCGGGGTGGGAGAGGAGGTGCTTTTGTCGTCAGCGGCGGTGGCGGTTTTGTCTTCGTCTTCGGGGGCGATTCAAAGTTTATCAATGGCGCAATGAGCTGCTTTTTGGCCTCGAATCCCATTTGAGTCGGCGTACGACCGTTACCACTCGCAGTGTGGCTAAACTGCTTGATGTTATTCGTCCGTGTCGGAGACGGTCCATCATCCACTACCCAGTCCTTGAGGTCAATCAGGGATGTTTTACGCCCGAGATTAGGGGGTGAAGGCGAAGGCGACGTCGAAAGGGATTGTCGGGGCGTCAATGGCGGTGAAAGGGGAGTCTCGAGCAAGCGCCCATTAATTTGCGCTCTTCTTGCGGTTGAGCTCGGTGGAAACGACGGCGACACAGATGCATTGCCAGCGATCGACTCGAAGGCTGATATTCTGGATTGCACGGCAGTGGAGGGCATGGTGTGCACGTCACGGTGGACTGTGTCGGCGCGGGTGAGAGACAAGTCCAAAGTCCGACCACCTTGTTCTCAAACGATCATGGCGGACCTCTACGCAGTCGCAGGTATCTCGTCCTCACCACACACCTTTCTCTTAATCTCAGTATATTTTCCAGACTTTTGTCTTATTCCTATGGGCACCGCAGAGCCCTCGGTGGCTGAATATATTGCGGAATGCCAGAGGGTCCTTGAAAAGTCTGGCTTAAAATACAAGGTGTGCTTCCCTCTTCACCGCGAAGAGCGCTGATATCAACTTCAGGCACTTTAGATGCAGTAAGCACTGCCTATTCTCAGGCTGAGTCCGTATATCGATGACACAACCGCAGCGGTTACGGCACAAACCTGGGTAAGTTTGCCTAAAGGTTCTGTTCTCGTCCCACCTCTGATCGCCCACCAGAAGGACCATGGTCTCAGGTGTCGCAAGCGATCCATGATTGCCACGCTGCGGTCCATGCAAAGGGCGCGCCGCGTGTTGCTACCGACATTCGTATCGGAACGCGGGTCGATCGCGAGATCGCGCCGGGCGAGGGTAACGAAGGCAAAGTCAAACGCGTTCAGGAGATCTTGGCAAAGGGTCAACAGTGAAAACAAATGAATGTACGATCCTTTCCCTGTCATGCTTGAACATACAGGTAACCTTGTTTGCCCAATAGTTCAATTGTACGTCCAAGAATAGTTGAAAGATAGGTATAGGTAGTTGCTACATACAACAACATGCCAACGCAGATATTTGTAGCAACAAGATGTCTTTACATGTCCTTCTGAGCAATATATATGTATACCCTTGCCATCCGTGGATTCCAAATTAGTATGTTCAAAAAGTGGGGCTGCCCTCACGTTCTTTTTTCTCCCATTCTTGCAGAAGTACCTCCCCCAGTGATTTCGCCAACGCCAGAGCTAGTGGCACCGGAACGGCGTTTCCTATTTGCCTGATTTGCTATAAAGTACAGTGCTTAACGGTCCTATTGGCCTGCCAAAGTGCGTCTGACTCACATTTTCCACCAATCTAATCGGCATGTCGTTCTCCGACTTAAAGACATAGTGATCAGGGAAACCCTGTGCACGAGCACATTCCCGGACGCTGATGATACGCTTTTGCTGAGAGTACGAGGTAAGAATTCTCTGCTGCTCTCGAACGGTAGAGACGTACCGAGGGATGAAGGAGCCATGTATCTTTTATGTTGGGAGCCACTTTTGTCATCGCACATTTGAATTGTGAATCACCATCCATTCTCCCATAGAAGGCTAGATATCTGGATGTCACTAGCAGTTGGCGTCTGGAACTGGACAAGGAATCTTACATTTTTTCTCTTGCTTCATACCAGGCTTCGTGTGCTCTGGCCTCAAGACAGGCGGAAGATCTATATCCCATTCAATGACCAAACGAGTAAGGATTTCGAGGGTGTTCACCTTTATGATCAGCTCCAGGCACCAAAGGAACTGTCACCGTGCTAAAAGCCAAATCCTCAGCAACGAGAAGACAAATCATTGAAGAACACGCACGCCTCGACATGCTTAGAACCGAAGGTTTTAGTATAATGGCCTTCAACTCTCATGTCCTTGGACATCTGAGATCGCAGCCACCTCTGATAGCGGTTTCTTGGTTCCATCGCATATGTCGCACCATCCGGAAAACCTGGAAGGACTATATTTTTGCTTTGTTCCTGCACCGCGTCAAACTGGGGAATACCCAGGTCGCGGTCCCGTTTGTTGACTTCGCGTTTATCTTGTGGCTTCGCGGGGATAATTTTATGAGGGTTTTTCCTAACGAAAATCAAGCTTGTTAGTACATTAGGGGATCCATAACAGATTGTAGTTACCAGTCAAATGGAAGCTATACATTCAAAATGTATTAGTATTCGCAGATGCAAACAAGAGACACTCGACGCACCAAATCGCTGATAGCGTCATTTACAGTTATCGGTCGGAGAGGAGCGCACTGATGGGGATCTCCAGGAATCCGACTTCTCGAGACAGGCAACAGATGCCCGCCAGTTGGGAGTTTGCTACGGTGCATTCCCTTCGGAAAGGCGTACACAGGGGCGGGATGACGAGGGAGCAAGATTCCGCGTTTCGCACCCCAGAAGATGACACGCCGACGGCTTTGAGGCGCACCATATTGACCCGCTTGTAGGATTCTGAATCGGACCTGATAGCTGGTAGATGGCACCACATCAGCAAGATTATTGGATTATGGGGTGGTTGTAAGAATGTACCCCAACGCGACGAGGGAGCGCATGATGAATTTCACCATACCACCCTTGATTCCCCCTTCCAGTGCACGCCCACCCTTGGTAGAGGTGCTCATGAGGCGATGTTCGAATAAACCTAAAACATTCTCCAAAAGGAAGTATTGAGGGTTGTAGTGTTCCACATAACTGAGCATATTTCCAGGCAGAGTTGACCTTCGAAATATGCTCTGTCAATGAAAACCAACAGAGTTTCAAGCGATTCACAAATACTTACCTGACATCATCTGGTCGCTGTATGAAGTACTATTGAATCAGCCACTCAACGTGATGTGCCAAACGAGATACATACCGGGTTGTGGTTCATTTTACTGAATGACTGACATGGAGGACCTAAATAAGATCATTAGCACAAGGGTTCATATGAATGATTGGTTGTTGCGCTATCCTTACCACCTAACACTATATTCACTTCACCCTTTTTCGGCGTAGGCGGGAGCACTTTCCCATCGTTCGAAATTAGGGGTTTGGGATTTTTACCGCCATCCGTTTCAATTGCATGCTTCAGAACAAGACTTGTATCCTGGCAGTAAACCGTACATTCTGGATGATTAGCTCTGGAGAAAGGGGTTAGCACACTGATTTCTTCGCAAATTGGTGAACGTCACTGGTAAGTGGCGGCTGCCGAAGGCGAAAACTCGACAGCATATCTGGTCTCGACATAACCAGACATTTCCATCCCAGCTCCGAGACCACCAGCGCCTATTGTAAGAATGATGTCAGGCACCATAAAACCGAGCATAAGCGATCTGTCGTACCACTGAATAGCTCCAGGCCAACAATGGGGTCGTTTGCCTTGATGAGGTCCTGGTCGCGGCGAAGCCTCTTGACTCGCTGGTTGTAACAAGGCGTGCAACAGGGCAACGCGTCGTCATCCATGTCAATGAGATCACCGTCTTCGTCCTCATCCTGGTTGACGTAAAAATGATCATCGTGCTTCACCCATGAATCGATCTCCTTGGTGTTCGTGAGCTGTCTCACGTAGCAAATGCCATCAATGTGGTCCGTATCGACCACGTTTTTGACACCCTGTTTGCGGAAGAGACGGCGCTGGCAATAGCGGTACTGAGGCTTGGGCATCAAATTTATAGAATGAAAAGCTCACTTCATCCGAGATCAGTTCAGAGTTGCCATCAACTTTCCTGGACTTCTGATCCAGGACAAACTCGTCGTATCGTCCGAAAGTGCGAACAGTTATTTCTGGCCGCTCGGGCACACCTCTGATCTTCATTATCTGGGCCACTTCCAGCAGGCCAGAATTTTCACGAGGCCGGATATAGACGAATTCGAGACAGTGGTATCGGATGCCATATTGCATGAAGCCGTTCGAGATCTTGTGGACTTGTTCAACGTGCTCTTCTCGTTCTGTGATTCCACAAGATATGCATGGCTTATAAGGGGACAGGTACGTGAACAACTCCGTGATCTCGTCCCCGGTAGGAAGATCCACAAATGCCACGTTAGCTTCGTCGTAAACCAAACTAGGTATTGTAAGGATGTTATCGAACTGTTAAAGAAGTTAGGTTAACTGATTCTCTCACCTGCAGTGAAAATCGTTCGAGTCAGGCTGCTCATCATCTGGTGGTTCAGCGTCTTCCGATCCGAGCATTGTAATTTTGCACTTCCTGAATATGCTGGCAGTAGGGTTATCCTCGCATTTGTTCGTCAGATAGAGAGCTTTCGAATGGGCAGTTTCTTGAAGTATTGTCTTTGACCCGTGAGCGTACCATTGACCATGGAACATCTTCACTATCTTGCCTTTCTCCTCTTTCTCGAAAAAGTAACATATGCGGCAGAACCTAGGGAATGATGATATCGAGTCGAATTCTTCGGGAAGTGAATGCTCACTTACCAGACACGATTCGCATATGAGTTGGCTGATTGGGCGGCTTCAGACTTTGCGTTCCGAGCCCTGATCATATCATCATCGTCACCAGGATTGACCATCACATCATCACCAACCTAGTTATTGTCAGTTAAATTTAGGTCTTCATCATAGAACAGGGGTAGCATACACAATAGGTTACACCATCCATAATGACACTCGCATAGTACTTGCCACCTTCTGGCTCATCGCCCCATGTCATGCTCTTCGGATCAGCATGATGGGCTTGGATGTTGTCAATTTGTGCAGCAACGTCCTCGTCCATATCTTCAAAATTGGACAAACCAGCGACCTCAAGTGAACCCTTAAACAAGTTCTTTGCGATTTGCGAAACGATAGGTGTGACGACCGTGACGTTGCGATGCTTGAGGACCTCCTTCTCTTTGTCGCTAATCTTCTGAATACGTGTCTTGGGTTTCGGTTTGCCTTTGCGTCCTCTTACCATGTATTCCTCGAAATAGGCCTTCAAATCCGCTGAATCAACGTAATGGGCAATCAGCGGGACTTTTTCGATGCGGATCCCATTTTGCGTCAGGAGATCAGGTAGGGTGGAGACAATATACGCAGTCTGCAGGAGAGATTCAAGGTACACCGAAGTTGTTGAAAGGAAAAAAGAAAAAAAAACATACGATATCGTCTGACTCTAGGTCGTTTTGATTGAGCTCCCGCCCAAGAAATGTATATGCTGCAGTAACGTCTTCATCTGATGTTTCCGTGAATCGCAAAGATTCGATAAATTCTTCGCGATCTATTCCTTTGTCGTGTAACGCTGCTGTGACAAGCAGATGGAGAAATCTGTGCTGAATCCAAAATGGCGTAAAGAAAGACTTGTATTGTTGGGATGGAGTTTCCAAGATGTACCACGCATATTTTGTGCGGATGTAGATCTTACTGTTCATTTGAAGAATAGGAAGAATTAGATTTCATATACGGAGTTTCTCTATGTACATCAAGTATGCAAATAAACGAACCTGTCGAGCGTCTTCGTCACGTCGGAGTAGTTGTGAATGTCGAACTCAAGGATGGGCGAAAGTTTGACACGTTCTCCAGCGTTTGACAGGAGGTCACTGACATCCAGGTCCTCTTCTTCGTCTTCGTCTTCGTCGACATCGAGGCCCTCGTCATCTGTCCAAGCCTTGACCAAGCCAGAGGCGCCATACTTTTTGGAAGAGTACTTCAGTCCTGGTAATTCTCCGATGGGAATGGCAGTGTTATTTGACATGTCGTAAATCGTAAAATCTTGTAGAAGTCGAATCGGAATATCATTCTCGCTGTCCTCAATACCGCTTGAAGTTGAGCTTTCGAGATTGGTCTCTCCAGTGATAATAAGGTCATCATCCTCCAGAAGTTCGTCATCCATGACTTCGTACACAAATGGTTCTGCGGATACATGAGAACTTCGAGCAGGGAAGGATTGGATCATAGAACCTGCAGAATCACTTCCACCGTTGCTGGGCGAGTCCTGGCGGGCGTAGGGCACTGCCTCTAGCTTCATGTTCGAGCCGGAGGCGACTGGGATGATCGAACATTTCTGTGACCGAGTGAGGCGAGGACGTCGTTCTGTATCATCTTCCGAGGACACGATTATTAGGTCGATTATAGACGACTTGGGCATAGCCAAGTCAGAGACTGTCGGAGAACCTGGAAGAAATTTCCCCGAATCATTATCATTGTCTGTTAGCTGGAGCAGGACATGAGTTTTTTTGCTACGCGAAGAGATCGCTCTGGCGGACTTACTTGGGCACCGAAATCAGAAACAGTTGGAGAGTTGGGAACTTCGCGTGTAGCCTCCTAAACAAGAGGTCAGATGGTCAGTACAGAGAGTTGCAAAGAACACGCGTTGTGCTTCACAGCTTCGTCGACTCCGCTCCTCTTCCTTCTTTTCCTCGGTGAAGGGTTTTGAGTCGGCAGCGCTGGGGCATCGAGGGTGGTGGGCGACGAGACGCTGCGTTTTTTGCCCTTGAAGGGTCTGGTGATGATCTCGACGACGGGTATTAATCTGGAGGATTTCATGGAGCGAGAAGGAACGTGTTTCGCGAACAAAACTGAACGTTCAACACACAGTTGATGAACATGAATTCAAACCCCGACACCGTGTCTCTCTTTACCCGCACCCATGTCCCTTCCAACCGTTGATATTACTATCTCTTATGAAGAGGAGAAAGGTGCGTATGTCCCATTGTTACTCGGTGCAGAGCTTGACATTGTCTCTCCAGATAAAATTAAGGATTTCTTGTCCAAATTCAAGGGTCAGGAGAAGGATTTAGCTTCTAACTTTGCGAACATCGACATTAGGGACCGTGATGAAGACGGATCAACAGAAACAGTACCGGCCAAGTACATGGTTCAGATGGTGCGCGTGATATCCTCTTTGTATGATTTTTTATCGGCCTTGACCTCGTCAACTTAGCAAAGAATAGCCAACCGCGATCAGTCAATGCTTGTTGTTGATCTGGAAGATATCTACACAGTACGCGTCTTTTTACGCGTCTTTTTAACGTGGCTAAGCTTTTGAATAGCACGAGAGTACCTTGTCCGAACTGGCCGCCCGCATTCGCAATAACACTCGTCGATATGTCAACCTGTTCTGCGAAGTCGTCGACAAACTCATGCCACACCCCACCAAGGACATCAGCGAACATGATGAAGTTATTGACGTGATCCTGCATCAACGCCGAGAGCGAAATGAGCAGATAGATGGGGCAGTTCCAGGATTTCCCGACCACTTACTACGGAGATAGTACGCGTATAGCAATTCTCGCACACCAACCTCCGCTGACATTCTTATTAGCAATTTGTACTTCCAGCCGCTCAGGAGCGACATTGCTATGGCCGTGCGAGATGTGAAAGGCGTGCATCTGGGCCATCTCATCACAGTTCGTGGCATCGTCACCCGAGTGTCAGAAGTCAAACCTCTCCTCCAAGTTAATGCTTATACCTGCGACGTGTGCGGCTCCGAGACATTCCAGGACATTTCCAACAAAACGTTTGCTCCCATTATTGATTGCCAGAATGAAAATGAATGTAGAAAGAATGGAATCACTGGCTCTTTGCACATGCAGACACGCGCATGTCGATTTAGTCCATTCCAGGAAGTCAAAATTCAGGAGATGGTATATTTTCAGTTCATTGCGTATTCAGTCGCATCCACTGATTCTGTCTACAGGCTGATCAAGTTCCCGTTGGACATATACCCCGTTCAATGACGATACACGTCAATGGAAATCTAACGCGACAAATGAATCCAGGAGACGTCGTGCATCTCGGTGGAATATTTCTTCCTATTCCGTACACCGGTTTCCAAGCCATTCGCGCGGGACTGCTTACCGACACCTATCTCGAAGTCCACCATGTTCACCAGCTAAAGAAACAGTATAGCGAGATGGAGATGACACCAGAGATCGAACGCGCCATCCAGGAACTAAAGCGCGATCCAGCGCTATACGCCAAGCTTGCTATGAGCATTGCGCCCGAAATTTACGGGCATGAGGATGTGAAGAAGGCGTTGTTGTTGCTGCTGGTGGGAGGCGTTACAAAAGTTACTGGAGATGGGATGAAGATCAGAGGCGACATCAATGTCTGCTTGATGGGTGATCCTGGAGTTGCCAAATCCCAGCTATTGAAGTATATCTCCAAGATTGCTCCTCGCGGTGTCTACACAACCGGAAAGGGATCTTCAGGCGTTGGTCTTACAGCTGCTGTTATGCGGGACCCGGTGACCGATGAGATGGTTTTAGGTATGTTTGTTGATTGCTTGATTGCATGACGGGACTAACATAGGATGGCTTTAAGAGGGAGGTGCTCTCGTTCTTGCGGATAATGGCATCTGCTGCATAGATGAATTTGACAAGATGGAAGAAACGGATCGAACGGCCATTCACGAAGTGATGGAACAACAGACTATCTCAATATCCAAAGCGGGTATTTCTACAACTTTGAATGCTCGTACCTCCATTCTCGCTGCGGCCAATCCATTATACGGCCGCTATAACCCTAAGGTCTCGCCTGTTGAAAACATCAACCTTCCTGCAGCATTGCTTTCCAGGTTTGATTTGTTATTTTTGATCCTCGACAAGCCCTCAAGAGACGATGATGAACGACTTGCTCAGCACGTCACATATGTGCATATGCACAACCATCATCCAGAGTTGGAATTTGAAGTTGTAGAGCCTAATGTCATGAGGTGAGTAGATTTTCTCTTTTATTCTCTGAAAGTATTTCCTCATCGTTTTGTAGGCATTACATCGCCCTCGCGCGAAGCAAGCGGCCGACTGTCCCACCACAGGTGTCAAGCTACGTTGTCGACTCCTACGTCCGTCTTCGTAAACAGGCAAAAGAGGAAGAAGAACAAAACAAGTCGCATTCATATACTTCAGCTCGAACACTCCTCGGCATCCTCCGCATGGCGCAAGCCCTTGCGCGCCTGCGGTGCGCGGACACCGTCGTACACCAGGACGTCGACGAGGCTCTCCGACTGATGGATTGCAGCAAGGAGAGTTTGCAAGAGGATACGGACAAAGAATTTGAACCCGATCAGTCGGCGATGTCCAAAATATTCCGACTGATCAAAGAGATGGCACTGGGGGATAGGACACCCAAGCGACCTCGGAGGAGGCAGAGGAGGTTTGGCAAGGGCCCAGGAAGGGAACGTGATATGGACGTGGATTCCGATGACGACGACGATAATGAGGGAGAGCTATCCATGGTCGACATTCGCGCTCGTGTGACGAACGCTGGCTATACTGAGGCTCAGCTAATGAACACAATTGTGGAGGTACGTTATCCTTTCTCTCCAATGTGTAAGGTGCTAACATTTCTCTTCTCAGTACGAGGACCTCAATGTGTGGACGCGCGTTGCCAGTGGCTCAAAACTGCGCATCATCAGCTAGTTACGATTTTCTTCTTTGTTCCATTTCGTCTTGGCGTATGTAAACCTAGTTTTGTTGTTCTCCTGTAATCCGTATCTATCGACAACCATCTGACTGTTATCAAAATGCTGCATTATGACTTGAAGGACTGATATGCACTTGGTCACGAAGTCTCATAGCCGCCGCTCATCCAGCAGTGAGGAGTTGCGAACAGTTGACTCTATGAGTCGTCTGCAGATGGATGGTAATATATATATACACCAATTGATACTAACTATAAGTCCCAATGGACTCATGATGCATGCTCCCAACTCCCTCCACTGCTTGGACTCCCTGTCCGACTAGGTGTCCGGCTTGGTCTGGCTTGGTCCAAATGCGAGTGCTGTGGCTCATCGCGATATAGCGGTATCGGACCTCCACCCGCAGTAGAAGGCTCGTCATCATCCAAGAAGCCAGAGTGGAACCCAAGCCCTGTCGAAACGCCGTCTTGTGGATGTGCGCCACGTAATGCCGTCCCCTCGTCATCATCGTCCTCGTCATCCGACACCTCCCCAAATGCATCATACAGCTCCTTGGTCGGCCTCGATGCCCCACCGACAACACTGCGGTGCCCAGATCCTAGGGCGCTCATCGACAAGTCGTCGCCTGCAGGAAGGGTAGTGTAATTTGCCACACGTCGTGCCACACGTCTCCGCCAGAAGAACACGCCAATACCGATACCAAACAGCGCTACAGCACCGATCACGCCGAAGAACCATTTTTGGTTGGATTTGAGATTGGACATGCCTGGGAACCAGCCAACGTCGGCAGTGGGATTGGGTGTTCCAGTGGGTGTAGGGACAGGGTTGGCTGAGGAGAACGCGGGCTCGGTATTCTCACCTGGGGCTGTGCCATGATCACCTGGGAGCAGGGCAGTGGGTTTCGTGAGGATTTTTGTAGCGGTTGGTATGGCTGATACTGGGGGCTCGATATGGGAAGGAAGGACGTTCTCAACGAGAGGAACTTCGTATTTTTTTGCTTTTGAAGGATCGATGGTGCTGCCCCAGAGTTTCATAGTCCATCCTAGGAAAGTGCCGTTACTTGTGGGTATGTTTTGGTCAGAGACTTTGATGGTCCAGTTGCCGACGGGATCCTCGCCCCTTTGAGCCCAAAAAATGAGTCCTATAGTTCATCACTGAAATGATTGCTGCTCACCAATGCTTTACCGACATGAATGTCCATCCCGGGTAACCACTACTTGCTCGATCCCCCACTCGTTTCTTAGCCAAAACACTCCTGATTCCCTTTGGGCTGACAATCTCAACTTCCACATCGCCTCGAGCGGTATGATTGATCCATACTCGAATATTGATGTGCTCCAGAGACTCGAAGTTGTTCTGATCCAACATCTCTTTCGTGATTGTCACTGTGCTCGTCACTCCGCCCTCACCAATGAACTGACCACCAGAGTATTTCTCCTCCTCAATCATCGTCCCTCCATTGAGTTGGATCGCAGGAGTCTCGAACCATGCTTGAGGCTTGACGAGCTTCCATGATTGAGCGGCCTTGACGTATCTTTCGGCGTCTAAAACACCAAATCCGTACTTGTAACTGTACAACCTTCCGACTGCTGTTTCTTCCCAATCAGGATCGTTTTCATTGATCATACGAGCGCTTTCGACACATAGATGTTGAATATCACGCCAACTCAGATCCGGTCTTTATAAGGGGGGATCAGAACGAGATAATCAAGAAACAAAAGGTAGTAACGTACCGAGCTTCTAACGCAAGTGCAAAAACACCGACAGCGTTAGGAGCAGCAGCAGATGTTCCACCATGAGATATAGTGCAATCATTTTTTCCTTTGTCCGTCGTTACCTAGAATTCAAACGTCAGCGATATGGATTGAGGGGGAAGATGAAATATCGAACGATGTGTTTCCCGCTACCTGAGCTGTACGCAACAATCATGTTGGCCGCGCAAGGTTCAGAGTAGTATGGATGAAGGCCTTTGTAGTCCACAGCAGATACCGTGACGGAGTAGATGCTATTTGTGTATCCATCGAAGTTGCATTGATCACCGTTGGAAGCCCCGTTTCCACTGGCGAACACGAAGATAGAGCCCTTTCCATTTCTGCCATTGTTGATACCATTGACGACTGCCTTCTTGATTAGATACCCTGGGCCCTCCATAGACTGGCCGTTGTCAGGAGGCCCCCAACTGCAGCTATAGATAGAGACGTTGTGAAAGCCATAGTTCAGCGCAGCTGCTTCATCGACGTCCGATATAGGCCCTGAGAGGATGCGTACGCCCGCGACTTTGGAATGATATGCGATACCAAGGCCGCATGCATGATTCTTCCCTGCAGCTACTTGTCCAGCGCATCTCGTTCCGTGATGATCATCGAATTTCTTTGGAGTAGGGAGATATTCGTGGTCATTGAAGTCGTAAGAGTTATCCGCATCCTGGTAGAAGGTTCAGCATCAACGAAGCAAGGGGTGTTCACATACGCACAAAGTTCTCAACAAGGTCCTCACTGGTGTAGTCCAGGCCATCATCGACAAGAGACGAAATAACACCCTTCCCTGTGAAACCCATCTCCCAAACAGGAACAACATTCATACTATGGTTAGGCTCCTCGTCATTGACTAGATGCCATTGCTTGGAAAACAAAGGGTCGGCGATACCGAGACGCGCAGCCACTCCTTCCACAGAAGATTCATCTGGTGGTCTGATGGACGGCGGTGCTCGTTTGGCCCTTTGTCGAAGAGTTTGTCGTGAGAGGTACTTCAAAGAGGATACCACCGCCCGAGCATGGTTATGGTCCTCCGAGCGCAAGGAAAGACTTGCAGAAGTGGCTCTAGCACGTAGTTCCTTGTAGGTGTCAATGACTGGATCGGGGTCGTTACTCCGTGAGGTCAAATCAGGCTTTTTGGCCCGGACGAGCCAATGATTCCGTAGCTCCCCTGCTTGTTCCACCACTTCTACTCCTAATAGTCTTGCGATGTCAGCCAACGATACACCTAGTTGCGCTTGTGGGTCGTGCTCTAGAACATAATAGTTGTGAGTAAGATATGATCGCCTTGCAGGAGTTAGTCCGAGGACAGAATGATGTGCCAAAAAGGTGATAATGAGCGTCCAGGGTAGCTTCATGTCGCAAACTAGTGCTAGGGTGAGAGGAAAGTGGGAAAGGAATGAATGTCCGTCGGTGCGGTTGTATGTAGAGAATTGGAGTAACGGCCAGCCACCTGGTGATCGCTTCGGCAACTCGGCCCTCGCCAAGTCTTTCAGCATGACTTTGATCAGACCAAGAATAGAAACAAGTATTGCTCTCTGAGCTCTCATGAGTCATCAGATCTCAGCGTTCAACGTTCAACGTTCAGCCTCTGTAATTCTGATGCGGCTTTCAAAGCGTATTTAATGCGCCTACACGAGGAATGTGAATCGATGTCTACATCATCAAGCTTCTGCCTCACAGGAATACAGTAGAGTACTTAGCTTTGAAGCGATTTATTATCAGCGATATCTAAAATAAATATATTGGATAGTGGTTAAGGTGCCCGAGCATGTTCCCAACTCCCATCGCCACTGACGGTAGGACTGGGAGCTGGTGCCTCGGGTGGAGGCTTAGTTGAAACCGCGACGGGTGTACTTTCAGTATCTGGTTCATCTCTGTACTTGGGTGTTGGTCCTGTTCCCGCTGTTGACAGGTCGTCGTCATCGAGGAAGCTTGAGTGGAATCCTAAACCCACGGTGACTCGCTCTGAAGGATGCCTACCGCTTGGGCTTGCACGGTCGGGATCGTATGATCCACCACCAAGGGCAGCCATCTGGTGGTCGTCACCGACAGGCAATGTCGAGTAGTTCATTGTTAGGCGCTGCGCACGCTGCCTCCAGAAGTAAATACCAGCAACCAATCCGAAGAACGCGATGGCTCCGACACCGCCAAAGATCGTTTTATGAGTTTTAACCACATCCGACGCATCTGTGAACCACGTCCCATCATCGTCCACATCGGTGTTCTGCGTTGGGGCTGTGGGAGCAGGCACCGCAGTAGCTTTTGAGGTCGAAATGGGTGAAGTGTAGTCGCTGTTCTCGGAAAGGTATGCAGTGGGTTTAATATGTGTTGTGGTAGCACCAGGTGCAATGACGATGGGTCTATACGGATCCTCGACTGGGGGAAGGACGTTGTCGACGAGAGGAACCTCGTACTTCTCAGCCTTTGACGGGTCAATAGTTGTCCCCCAAAACTTCATCTTCCAGCCCAAGAATCTGCCCTCCTCGTCTGGTGAGTTCTGATCTGACACTCTAATGGTCCATTCACCAACAGGGTCTTCACCCCTTGAAGAAACTTAGAAAATGATATGTCGTAAAATGACTCTCGACTTACCAGTGTTTGATTGACATGAAGACCCATCCAGGGAAACCAGTTTTAGCCTCGTCGCCTGACCTTTTCTTCCCCAAGATGCTCTTGATGCCGCGAGGACTGATGAGCTCGACCTCAACATCTCCACGCCTTGTATGATCAATCCAAACCTGGATATTCACATGCTCGAGTGTCTCGAAATTGCTCCTGGTCAACATCTCCTTCGTGACAGTCAGCTTGCTCGAAACACCGCTGGGACCGATGAGTGTTCCGCCATAGTATTTCTTCGCCTGGCTCATAGTACCACCTTCGAGTTGGATCGCTTCCGAATCGAACCAAGCTTGGGGCTTCACAAGTGACCACTTTTGCGCAGCCGTGACGAATTTGTAGGCATCGAGCACCCCGAAGCCATATTTGTAGCTGTAGCGTCGACCTGTGGCGATGGTTTCCCAGTCGGGGTCGTTGGGATTGATCATTTTTGCTGTCTCGATACATAGATATTGAATATCACGCCAAGTCAATTCAGGACTGCACATTGGGTTTGAGTTTATTGAACTGAAGAAGATAAGTCGACTATATAGCCTACCGAGCTTGAACTGCGAGGACGAAGACTGCGGCAACATTGGGAGCAGCGGCAGAGGTTCCACCATGAGTAGTCGCGCACTCATTTTTTCCCTTGTCCGTCGTAACCTAGCCAAGGTTGGTGAGAAGATCAACGCGTGAAGAATCGAGGTTACCAACAATATAATGGTGATCTCCAGAACTATATCCAACAATCATGTTGGCAGCACAAGCCTCGGAGTAGTAAGGATGTTCGCCCTTGTGATTGACAGCAGAGACAGTCACAGAGTAGATGCTATTGGTGTACCCGTCGTAATTGCACTGATCTTCGTGATGGCCACCATTTCCACTCGCGAAGACGAATATAGAACCTTTTCCGCCACGTCCATTGTTGATGCCGTTGACGACGGATTTCTTGATAAGATAGGACGGAGATCCCATGGCCCTCCCATTGTCAGGAGGACCCCAGCTGCAGCTGTAGACAGATACATTTTGAAAGCCGTAATTGAGAGCGACGGCCTCATCCACGTCGCTGATAGGCTTCGACAGGATACGAATACCAGCAATTTTGGAATCGTGAGCAATGCCAACACCGCACTGGTCGTTCTTTGCGGCTGCAATTTGTCCGGCGCAGCGCGTTCCATGCCGATCATTGGATTTTTTGGGATAAGGAAGAGCCTCGTGATCGTTGAAGTCGTAAGAATTGACCGCATCCTGTACCTCTGTAAGCTTACAACATCTAATGGAGAAATTTTTCGAGAACACGCACAAAATTCGCTGCCAAATCTTCACTCGTGAAGTCAAGACCATCATCCACAACGGCGGAGGTCACTCCTTTGCCAGTGAACCCCATTTCCCAGACGGGAACAACATTCATCATATGCTCAGGATGCTCAGGATTGATCAAATGCCATTGGTCGGGGAAAAGAGGGTCCTTGATACCAAAGCGCTCAGCCACGCCCTTCACAGAAGCCGGTGGTCGGATTGGAGGGGGAGCACGCTTGGCACGTTGGCGAAGGACCTGCCGCTCGAGGAACTTGACAGAAGAAACAATAGCCCGAGCATCCAGATCATCTTCACTACGCGCCCCGAGTTCTGAAGAGGCCCTGGCATGCAAGCGCTCGAACGCCTCCATAACGGCGTCTCGAGGTTCCTCCCCACGAGCAACCAAGTCAGTCAGAGGTTTTTCGCTCCGCACTATCCAGTGATCTCGAAGCTCTCCAGCCTGTTCAACTACCTCCACTCCCAACGCATGCGCGACATCGGCCAGCGATGCACCTGAGTCTACCCTAGGATCGTGCTCAATCACATAGTAGTTGTGACTGTGGTACGAGCGCTTTGCGGGTGTTGCGCCAAGGACAGCCTGTAAGGCGGATAGGGATACGACCAGCGTCCAGGAGAGTCTCATCGTCCTTCAAAGATGGGCGGGTGAATGGATGGGGGTCACAAAGGCCATAGACCTCATATTGAGGTAGTACCTCATGTGATGGCTGTGCGGATTTCCATCAGCCGGCGATGGAAGGTGAAACATCATCTGCTTACCCGTCGCCATAATGAGAGCCGAGAGGTCAGTTCTTAGGTTGGCAAGATCAACCAGTTAGAGACAGGAGGACAGCCTTGTGAGACGCTGTTTGGAGGGAACGTCATTCTTGTGTTGAGTGAGATGTGGTTCATGTGCCACCCTCATGAGCGCTTGACTCTTGAGCTGTAAGCGCCTTCAGATTGTAACATGAGCAAAGCACGCGTGTTCTAGATCGGGATCCTCGGCTTATTAACCTTGGTGACCTTTAATTGATAAAGTGTCGAACGATCCTCATCGAAGTCATGTCGAAGCCGCAAGATCACCCACCTTACGGAGGTTCGGACTCCAGCGTCTACGAAATACAAAGTGTCTCCATGGAAATCGACAGCACGGCAAAATTAGAGGGATTTAAAAGATCTGAAAGATAATATACGTTCGCAGATTTTGTACAGGTGATAATAGAGATATGATACTCATTTCGTCGAGTCTTCCCATGCTGCGAGGCAATACGCCCTTTTACCGTCGATTTCCCAACTGTCGATGATCAGTGACAAATTCGGAGTGTCCAGCTCTACATCCAAAGATGAATTGTCCATGGCCGGTATTTTGGTCAGGTGCCCTAGCATTGGATCCAAGCGTTCCAAGAAAGAAGAATATGCTTTGGCATCATCTCGAATGTCGGCTCTTTTAAGACCTTCGAAAATAGAGCACTATGAACATAAATGAACAATCAGTTCAGCAACGGAGAAAGAGCTTGGCATGCGCGTACTTCGTCGGGGACCGAGACATAGATCTTGCCACTTTCGTCTTGCAGCAAGACATACAGTTGGTACATGTAGCGAACATATTCATGATCGGTATCGTCACATTTGAAGCAAGCTTTCTGAGTACTGGGAAGGCTGAATCACGAAGATGAGCAAAATGCGTTGCGGCTATGATATGACGAAACTTACTCTTCTTCGCAGTTAGTGCAATGAATGATAACTGCATCCCTCAAATTTCGTGGACGGAAATCCGCGATTCTGGTAAAGAAGCGAAACTTATTTGGACACTTTTCGCTGGCTTTGACCTCTGCAATAGTCTTCCCATACCTCCGCTTGACGGGTCTTTCAGGCCCTTTGGATGTCGTTTGAACAACTAAGGTCGCCTTCCATTCATCCTTGCGCCTGCCAATAATTTGTTTAACTATAGTGACGAAGGAGAAATCGGACACCCTCACTTCTTCAAGTCTCGGAGCCTCTCATCATCGTTATTGGGACTGAACAGGAATACGAGACGCTCGATTCCACCAAGGCGACCTTGAAAATGGCGTCCAGTGGTGCTGGTCTTCAGCCTTAACTTTTTTATGGTGTAAAACGAGCCGACGATGACAAGTTTTGCCATTTCGACCTGATTGTCCCAGAGGCTGATCTTCAAGACACGACCTTCAAGCCCCACGCCCCAGCTCCCCGACTCTGTCGCGGGGAGAAGCTCTTTGCGAGACGTGTAGTCCGTGACATAAAGACAGGACGTGCCGTTTCCGTCGTGTACTGCATGTAAGACCTACGATGATTGATATAGAGTGAACATTCGTTGGAGAGATATTTTAATGAAACACACCTCAACAACGCAATTGAAATGTTCGCCTTCCGCAGCTTCCTCGATAGTGCGATAGTCAAAAACATTGGCCGTATCGTCACCGTTAGCTTCTTGCCAAGCTGCTTTCCGCCTAAAAAGGCTTGTCAGTGAGAAGTCTCAGCAACAAGATTTTGCCTACGCCAATAAAGCCTGATAGTAGGGATTGACACCTGCGTCAAAATCCTCCATGCGTTCAATTTTTCGCTCGACAATTTTACCTTCTAAATAGCCACCCATAGAAATACGCATGCGTATGTTCTTGATGGAATAACATTCCCCAGCTAACATTGTTTGGGCGACCTCGACAGCATCATCCCATACCTCGCACTTGAGAACGAGGTCAGAAAGTCGAACAGGACACCACTCCGCTTGGATGGGCGTGACGGCATCGTTTCGCGTATAGTCAGTGACATAGAGACTATAGACTCCATTATCATTCCTGTAGCCATGGAGAACCTGGCGCAAAACAAGTTATGAATCTGAAGATGTTTGTAGTGAAGAATTCGTGCGTACCTCCACAGTACAATCGAAGTAACCTGACGGCGGGACGTGCGGGCCCGCCTCCGAGATAAGCCTGTGCACCCTTTGTGGTCGATCGTATGAAGTAAAACAACTGACAGTTTGTCCTCCAACTTGGTGTACCTGTTCAATTTCCTGCCTCTTCTTCAGTACCTCTGACCACCAGTCGGAAATCTTTAAGCAATATCTGATGACTGCTTCGCCTGGCCGAAAGAAAGGCGAAAAATTATAACCATAGCCATCCGCAAGGCCTTCAGATTCAGGAATATTTCCCAGCTCCCCATGTCGAACTTTACCACTGGCCGAAGAGAAAATTGCCCATTGTAGCCTGCCGTGGTAACCGACACCCATCGCACTCCCGTGAAAGTCAGTGATCTGTTCGCGGATAAATACATAACTAACAAAGCAGCGATTTCGAGATGATGCCCAGACCTTGACATCCCGTAAAATCAGTACCTCCCCCAGGTTCGGTTGAGGAAGCCGTTCTTGATATTGCTTCACAAAAATATTTATTTGGAAGCCTTCGCGTCCTGATAAACTGTCGACCTCAATGTTGCTTGGATCAATTAGCTTGATATTGCAACTCCAATCTAGAACCGCTATAGTAAGTACAGAATCTTGAGGTACGCATCATAATCAAATACTGACCCCCGTTGCGTGTTTTTGAAGGTGCGGATGCGGAAACGACAATCCCAACCATATGAGATATTGCACCACGGACAAGTTTATTCAAAGGCTGGTAATAATCCTGAAGAAGAGAACGTGATCAGCGGTGCTACGCAGAAACAACGACGACACCTTACTGAATCGGCGAAGAACCCAGCTTTCAAGCTTAATGGGCCAAGTTCGACCACTGTGGGAGCTATCTGGAGCCTATCTGGAGGAGTGGCTGCCTTTTCACCATCTGTAACCATTTGAGCAGGTATATCGGTGGAATGGGTGAGACCATCAGCAATAGTGGATTGATTAGTATTAGTAGTCGTGGTGGGAGATTCTTTCTGGTACAATGTATCCGGGGGTACTGAAGCACTGGGATCCGCGTTCTTCGTAGCTTGTCGTTTCTTTTCCTCTCTAGCTATTTTTCGCTTCTTCTTCTTGGACTGCAGTTTCGGAGGCAGTTCAGATTGATCGCGGGGAACCGACATTGCGTCTAACCGGTCAGATACAGGGGGCATTCCTGTGACATGAGAGTTTGTGTTTGAGATATCAGCAGCAAGTCCAGGTGGGGAGACCTTCAGGATTGGTAGGGGATGCAGCAAGGTATTTGTGGTTGGAATCGTAGATATCGGGCCGGCAAGTATTGAGCTTGCGTGAGAAGGGGAAGAGGATTTGCGTGTTTGAACTTGATGGATCTCTGAAGCTGCAGAGACCGTTGCTTGGATCTCCTTGTCGTCGTATGCATTTGATATAGGTCGTGGGGTGGAGAACCAATCGTGCTCGGCTTCTTTGGCAGCTTCTCTCACTAAGAGAGGACATAAGGCTGATATGACAGGATTGGTACAGATGGTGGATACTCACATTTCCAAGTGTTAACGAGACAACCCCTACTTTCGACACCCCCGCGGCGCTTCACAAATTTGATGATGACCCCTTCTGCAAAGCGTAACCTCAGGGGCATATTGGATGCACGAGAGCTTTCGGAGAGCTTCTCTATCTTGCAACCATTAAGAGCTAACAGAAACTCGTCGTGGGCCTTGACTTCAATTTCGGAGAAGAAGTCAGCGCAAGCCCCAACAAACTCGACCTCAAACCGATATCTGTTCGATGGGTCTCCAGTGGTTTCGAGTATGGCTCGATGCTTCCTATTCATAGGCTTCCACGTCATGTAGCTTCGGCAGGCAATATATCCTGTTACTTCAGTAGCACACTCGAGAATGTCCTTCGCATTTCGTTCAAGTTCAGGATCGTCGAAGACCGAGTCCGGGTCAGTTTTGAGTCGCTTTGAAGGATATTCCACGTCGGTTGTGGCTCGCTTCATTGACCAAGAAGATTGGTAGACTAGTGGAATGCAAAGCCGCTGAGGCGAGTGGAAGTCGACATTGCCAAAATGTCACGCGTCTGGAGTTGTCACAGTTGACGCGTCAGCACGTGATGCATTAATTTCTTGTTACTATTATAGGGCTCCGGTCGGACCGGTCTGATCTCCTTTCAAAGCACTCTGAAACGCAAGCCTCCAAGTTGCACTCATTCATAGGCCCGTACTGTACATCCCGATATAGGACTCTCTGAAGACGATTCATGAGTAACATCACAGTAGTTACAGAATGTGTAGGGGTCGAGTAAATACATCACTGTTAAGTACTTAACGCCTCCTTATCACTATCATGTTTAATCATATTTTCCATGATCTGTAAATAACGTATTTTGCCTGGGCTAGAGGTTGAATACTTGAAATTTACCGTTGACTTTGCCAAGCTTGTGGAATTGGAAGAGAGGTCGAAACCAGGTCCGACATTATTCGTCGTCCGGCACAGCCACTAACCTAAAGAGGAAGATTTCCCACGACATTAGGAACCGTCCCGACCAAGTCCCGCCCCAATGCCGCCACTGATTGAGCGAGCTGCGTAAGCTCATCGAGCGACACAGCCAGCTCAGCGTCTCTCACTTCGGTCTATCTCATCAATCACAGCGCACAAACCCATTACCAATCTTTATTACTCCCTCCCTTTGACGACCCTCACGAATTCCCTATGTATTCTGACCCTCAATCTTCTCAATTTCGCCGGCCATGGTCTCCAGAACCTTTTGAACCCTACGCTGGTTTCAGCAATGAACATCCAGAATATAATTCGTACCCGATGTACCCACAGTCCAGCTCCAGAGGACAGCGCCGAGAGGGGTCTGATGTTTCTGTGGAGGCACTTGATCTGGCCGATTATGCCAGGACCCTTCGTATGCGCCAGGCGGAAGATCCATATCCACCATATCCTTCATCGTCCTTGCGTCAACTCGCAAGTCACAACTCCCTTGACCCACCCTCTCTTGCCTCACGAGGTGGAACCCGGTCATCCCACACGCATTCATCCTCACGTTCAAGAAATCGACATTTCTCACTACCACCCACTTCTCGTCATAGCAGCACTACCCCCAACCGCTCTGGTAACATTTCTCGGTTTGACGAAGCTCAGATTGTATCTCCTGAATCCGAGATAGACATCTCGCATTTTCCAGCATGGTCTCGGAATTGGTACAACACCCCAATGAGAGGCGACGCACCTGCCTCTCCTCGAGACATCTATACTCCCCTACCAACGTCACATTTCAACCCTACTACCAAACGCTCACCTTTCGATCCAGGATATATCCACAGGGACTCTGATAACAATATACCGGATCCCTATGGATATGTTCCAACTTCGTCTCTCGGCCATGACTCCACCCGCGACCTGCTCCCTTGGAGCAATGACACCCTTGAGAGCAATCTACCAATTGATTTCACACTCAAAGAGGAACGTATCCGTATGCTTGAACGCGAGTTTGGTGCAGATGGTCCAGGAAAGGACCGTACCAGTACCGACAGTGATTTTGTAGATAAGCATGGGAAGCCGTTGGTGGGCACTGTTGACAGCAGGGGAAACCTGGTCACGAGAGGTCCGAAGAAGCGGGCGGCGATGAGGATGCTACAAATCATTTTGGCACTGACAGCCTCCATACCTGCCATATATGCAGCAGCGGTATGTCTCTGCTTCATTACATAAAGCTATCACTTTCTTATATGGTTATCTTCATAGGTCATCAAGCCAAAGGAAGCGCCTCCACCAGCCAATAAACCGCCAGCGTTCGTGTTATACATCCTTTCGGTTCTTACGCTTCTTCTTTTGCTTTATCTCTTCATATTTCGACCATGTTGTTGCGCTGGAAAGCGCCGGAAGGGTGCTCCCGATAACCCCCTGTCCAATGGCATGATGGTCCTGCCTGTCCATAGACTTCCAGGTGGGAAGAAAGCAAAAAGGGATAAAGGAGCAAAGAAAGGAAAGGGTGGAAAGGGTGGTATGGGGCAAGGCGACGTCCAAGTCAACCTCATCGTCGATCCCAGTGCATTTGACAGGCGCGACGAAGACGAAGACGAAGATGAGGATAGTCGTGATTGGGATGGGAGTGTCCCAGGTGGCTACAGGACGCCGAAGAAGAAGCGGAAGCCCCGTCGCAGGAGCGTATTTGCTGGACTGGCCATGGAGGAGAGTTGGAAGCGAGCGCGAGGGTGGGAAAAGAAGTTAGCTGCTGTCGACGTCGCTGGCCTTGTGTTATGGGGTGCTGCTTTTGTGTTTATTATGATTGGGAAGAGGTGTCCGAGTGGTGGTTTTGATGGGTGGTATGTCCATTCCTTCTATTGACTGACCACGAGCTTATTGGAAAATTCCAGGTGTAATGCGTATAACGTGTCATCAGCGGCAGCATGTCTGCTGTCCTTTGCATTTGGCGTCAGTATTTTCTTTGATGTCAAGGACTTGCATGATAGCAAGGCTTCTCCTCGGACTCGAGCATAACATTTATTGTTGCCTGGCTTCCATTGTGTCGCCTGACGGACTGGCATCCATACCCATCGTGCATTATCGCATCGAAGTTCTCATCATATATATCGCTATTTACTCATTTGTTGGAATTTACACGTAGCACGTATACTTACGACTTTAATGACTTACGAATATTACACGTATGTACCCCAGCGATCGACATTTTAGATGAAGTATATGTCGGGGAATTTGAGGACGTCGATCCAACGTGATCGACGTGAATATTGGACAAAGCAAGTACTAGTCTATATATAGTTCGATCACGCCAGACTTGAACTTCTCCCAACTTCTGTTTATCTGTCTACGCTCTATCCCATTTCTTTCAGACCAAGACAGAAGCAGGCAATAACGCTCATGGTACAGCAACCTGTCCCGCTCTTGCACATTCTAGATTTGTTGATTTGAATAGAATGCAGACATTGAAGCTTTGGTGCTCTCGGGGGAACTATTCAATGGATCAGGTCGATCTTCTTCGCCAGAGCGATCTCCATCTCCAGACGCTGGCTGGCATGATGATGAGATAAGTCCGGAGGCCAAGAGCCGGCTAGAGCAAGGTTACGACTATGATTCGGATGAGCAAAGACGAGACGCTCGTAAGGCACAAGAGAGCCAAATCGAGTCGATTGGTATGGGTCCAGGGCGAACGGGAGTGAAGGGGGTGATACGAGATAGGAATGAGTCCGACAGACTGGAGAGGGAGAAGCGAGAGCGAGAGATTGATGAAATGCAGAAGAGGATGGAGAAGAGTCATCTTGGGGGTAAGACTTTCTTGGAGGACGAGAGGGAAAAGGGCGCGGACGAGAAGGTGGACGAAATTGTGCTTAGAGAGCGGGAAGCGGCTGCAGAACGAAGGCAGGATGTGTTTGGTCGGGCAAGACAGGGGCGATTTGGTCATTTGCGGGAAGTTGGTGTTAAAGGCTTTCTGCCAGCCATCGAAAAAGAGGATCGAAGCGTTTGGGTCGTTGTCCACCTCTATCATTCTGTGCGTCTCTCTCTCCTTAAACCTTCTTCTTGAGCTCACCGTCGTTTTAGTCATTAGAGAGATGTTATTTGATAGACGAGACACTTGCGCGTTTGGCTCGTCTTTACCCCGATACCAAATTCCTCCGCGCGCGCGCATCAGCGCTCGGCTTCGCTTCTAGAGCACCTGCTCCACGAAGGCAGATTTCACGGCCAAGTCGTATAAACCGTTATGATGACGAGGAAGATGAGGATGACGAGGACGAACAGGAGTCACAAGAGGATCAGGAAGGGCACGATGGCGACGATAACGTGGATCTTGACATGCTTCCAACTATGCTATTATATCGGGATGCAGAGCTCGTACACAACTGGGTTAGAGTGGATTGGGAAGCTGGTGAGGCCGGTGTCGAGGAGCTCTTAGATCGGTTAGTATTCACAGCTTCTCCCTCCTCGCTATGTTCATCTATCCCGTACAGACATCATATTCTGCCTCGGGCGGACTCCATTGTTGGTGCCAGCCTCAACCTTGGACTTCCCAGTGACGATGAGGATGATTTCGATCTCTTATGGAGCGACGACGAAGACGTCAACCATAAGTAGTCTCTCAGGGCGCTTTTTCTATGTTTGTTTAGAGTCCAGTCGTTGTATGTGTACGGTATGTAGATCTTTTCTTGTGATTCTCGAAGTTCTTGTGACGGCGGGTTTTGTGTACTCTACAGTACTCTACTTTTATGGATCTTGCAGAATAAATCCTATGATGCCGAGATGACAAACTCTCGCGATCGGGTTTTGGTTCGTTGGGAGTAAGTATGTGTTCCGATGCGTTTTAAAGTTGCTTCTTCGCTCTTCTTCGCCAAACCGACCACGTGGACAGAAATAGCCCCATCAATAACTCACCAGTAAGGTAGGCCTTAACTCACCAGGACTCGGTCCTCGGAGTGCATGTGCAGTGAACACAAGCATAATAGTCCTGGACCTCTTTTTCTTCTTTTTGACATCTATGGCGGCCTCAGATCTAGCAGCGTACAAAGAAGCGAGAGCTGCTCTAATCGACGACGATCGATCTTTTCGTCGTGACAAGCACGCAGTGCCCTCCTCTGATGAGGCCAGAGCTGATCAAATTGTACGGGAGATTCGCGCCGCAGAGGCGTCATCTATATGGAGGCAGGATTACCCATCGATACCTCACCCCTTCCCAGGAATGGAGTTTCTAACAGGTTCGTGTTGGGTTTGCTCTTTGCGTGCGCTATGGATTGACGTTTCTTTCGGAAGGACGAGAAATAATTGTGAAGACGCAGTTATTTGCAATTCTGAGTAAAGTAAGTAAAGCTGAAAGCGCCTGATACCTTGCATCAGCTCTTTCAATTTTCCATGCGTAGATGCCCAAGGGTGCCCTGCTGCATGCCCACCTTGATGCTACAGTTAACGCGTCGTTCTTGCTTAGAATCGCCTTAAAGCAACCTGCCCTTCATGTGCGGGTGCCTAATAGGTTAACTCATTCAAATATAACGTCTATATTACCCCACTTCCGGGCCCTACCTCGGAACGAGTTCTCCAGCACACCCAGTTTAACCGACGCATCTTACGAGTCCGATACTTGGGTTTCTCTTCAGAATGCAAGAGAAAACTTTGATGTTAACCTTGGTGGACCAGAAAGATTTGATAAATGGGTCATTGCTTCGATGATGATTAATCCCAAGGAAGCATATGATACTCATAATACGATCGCGAAGGTACGAGTCTTCCTTCACTCCCTGTGCTGTATATCATCTCATTTCGTTGGACCCGCCATCCAGATCTGGGAGAAATTTATAAGCACATTTATTGTATCAACCGTACGTGGTTTCAATACGAGGCTTTTCGAAGATTTCAAAGCCAGTTCAGGGATTAATCTGTTTTGCACCAATCTTTCCCGAGTACATCCGGGAATTCTTCAAGACCTCCATTGAAGATGGAATATCTTATATTGAAGCACGAATCAATTTTCTCCACAAGTATATGAGCTCCTTATATCATCGGATCGACTGGCTAACGTAATCTACACCAGGTATATGGTCGGCATAGATGGGCGAGAAAACATTCCTCATCGCGACTGGCTGCTTATGTTTGATGCAGTGCTTAACGAAGTGAAGGCTGAAATGAAAGTGCAAGGTAGAGAAGATGAGTTTATCGGTGCTAGGGTGAGCTTGAAAGCTTCCACTATTGTCATGCGTTAGACTGATTTCTTTTAATTAAGATCATCTATACCACGATTCGTTTCATCACGCCAGAAGAGCTTGAATGGTATCTCCAGGATTGCATTGCTCTAAAAAAGGAGTTTCCCCACCTAATCGCAGGTTACAGCGTATCGCTTTTCCGGTTGTGATTTTTTACTCAAACTTGACAGGGTTCGATCTGGTTGGAAATGAGAATGAGCTTAAGCCGCTCATAGACTACGTAGAGCCACTCCTTCGATTCCGCGAACGCCAAAAGAAAGAAGGACTGGATATTCCCTTCATCTTCCATGCAGGAGAAACATTAGGAGATGGGTCGGCCGCAGATATGAACCTCTATGATGCAATCTTACTGGGAACTAAGCGTATCGGTCATGGGTCTGTGAAATTGAATTTGTATGTCCTCTTAACCGCCAACCACCATCCTAGATATTCACTGGTCAAGCATCCCAAGTTAATGGAAATTTGCAGAGAGAAGGGGATTGCGCTCGAAGTCTGTCCCATCTCGTATGTCGTGATCTTGTATTTCCTTCAAATCGCAATTTATTGTTGCCTAGGAATGAGATCCTGGTACCTCTTCCCCATCATAGACATCACAGTAAACTAATTGACGTTCACAACAGCGTCTGACATCCTCTACACTCATGCATCCCCTTCCTATCTTACTGAATAATGGGGTTCCCGTTGCTTTATGCTCCGACGATCCGGCTGTCTTTGGAAACATGGGGCTAACCTTTGATTTCTTCCAGGTGAGCCTTTCTATCAATATGAAGTTGGATTTGCGGCAGTCAACATCTTGTGCAGGTCCTGGTATCGAGCGAAATTACAGGCCTAAGCACTTTGGGGAACTTGGCCCGCGACAGTCTTGAGGTAAGTTGCCATTTAACCCACGGTTGTCGTTGATCCTTACGCGTCACCCAGCATTCCACCCTGAGTGGCGAAGAGAAGCGACGCGCAATCGCCGCCTGGGAGAAGCAGTGGGCGAAATTCAT
>JABCKG010007642.1:11165-38473 GCA_018851835.1 Hypsizygus ulmarius | reverse complement strand
GAAGCATTCGAAGGTCGTGGGGTCGCTAATGTTGGAGGAATAGAGACTCCTTCCAGATACCTATGAATAGTTCAGTAGCATTTCTTTCGAAATATTAAGAAAGACCAACCTGCCGTTCCAGTCAGTTTTCTCCAAACCCAGTGCTTCTTCTATGAGACGGTACTTGATCACTAGCGAAATAAATGCCCCGTATTCGTGATCGTTTGTGAGAACCGCGATCCCTATGTTATCAAACGGGAGTCGTGAAATAGTGCTCACGAATCCTGCATTAATGATAAGGCCAAAGTTAAGGTTAAAATTTCAAGACAGAGAGCACCAACCTGGAGTGCCGCCATCATGCTCAATGACCTCTGTTAAAGGAAGGTTGCTTGGTAACTAAATTTAAACTAACCATCGAAGGAGACACATACCGTGACCTCGATAGCTGCTTCGTAGTTGTCCTCCTCCATAGACGCTTGGCGAGAGTTCGGGGGAAGCGCTATTAGAGATAGATCAGCTACATTTAGTCACATCGATGGAGTGCTTCACTTACGCAGCAGAATCAACGACAGAAATTCCACTCGAAACACGCTGTATAACCTCTGCTGGGATCACGGAGACATTGGTGCCAGGCTTGACGCCCTCCAATAACAGTGCTTGGAGCCAGGTTGCCTAAAGCATTGGTTAGCTCCGAGAAGACAAGTAATCATTTTCCAATGGCACCATGTCGACAGCATTACTTATGATTCCACCGGCCCCGGATAAGACTGCCATTGTGCAGTCAGCTAGGACAACATCGAAGTTGCTCATCCGGGCGATGCTTACAGTTTCCATCCTCGCCGCCTTTGGTCGACCAATAAGGGAGTGCTCTCGGGGTACCATCAAAGGGATTCTTGATATAATCGACTCCTTGCCTAGCTATTCCATCGGCAAGCTGTCCAGTTTCGTTGGCTATGTCATAAGAAAAGGTCGTCGAATTCAAGCCCAAAGGATCGAAGATGTATTTCTTGACATATCGAGCAAAGGGCAACTTCGAAGGAAGAAGAACAGTAGGCAAGTAAGATAGAACCGAGTACATGTTGTTGTTGTACTGCCACACATCGCGAAATTCTGCAGACGGTCGTTGGAATTTGAGCTTCTCTATCTACAGGAATTTAAGCAAATGAGTGGTGCCTGATTTGTCCAACCAAGAACGTAGAGACTCACAACTGTGGGTACATCGTCCGACCACTTGTATGAGAGGTCATGACGGGGTAGGCCAGTGCGGTGACTCATGAGATCGATGATCGTAGCTTCTCTGGTCGCAGTTGAATCCATCAACTCCCAATTCGGAATGATCGAAGCTATCTTGGAGGTCCACGAGAGACGAGGAGAGAGCGTCTCGTTACTGACTAGAAGTCCGGTGGCCAACGCGTCGAACAGCTAATAGCACAAATGACTTGTGAGCACTTTAAGTCGGACTTAGGGCCACATCCCACGAACCTTCGAGTTTGAGCCGATCGCGAACAGCGTACTTTCTGTGACCCTGGTCCCATTAGCAGTTGCGATGCCATAACCCTTCGTTTCGACATTCCAAGCTCCCTGCTCGTCTTTCCTGACAACTGCGACCGCTACACCTCCTGGCGACTTCCAGTCTGCGAGCACCTGATTGACGAACACATCGATTTCCTCGTTAAGTACTTTGTTTGGGGAGCCTTGACCATATACTTCTTGTAGGCCTGATAGGGAGCCATAGAGCAAGTAGAAGAAGACGAGATTGACAAAACACTGGAGATGCATGAGGAAGTCGCTGGAAATATGGGAAAGCTAAAATTTTTGAAGCCAGCCTTTTATACCATGGAAGTGAGATTCGAAAGCATTCTGATACTAGCGTGCTGCGCTGTCGACAACTTCCGCGATCTTCGCAAATCCAAGAGAGGACGGCGCAGCCTATCGGCTGTACCATCCGGTATACTTACAGTTACATGCTCCGGCACGATGCTATGCAAGGATTAGAATGATGCTTCTCATCCTGGAAGCAGTGATTCGGGAGTGACGACGTCATCCTGCCATCTGCATCTTTAACCCTGGCCACCGTTCTCAAGAAATTTTGTCGCCATTCGTAGACGATGCCGATCGAAATAGTATGAAGTCAATGGTGGACCCCAATAACGAAAATTATCCGCGAACCATGCTTCGTCCTGAGAGAACCGGGGATGAACAAAATTGACATTAAAGACTGTTTGACGTGCTCGTCCCTTTCAGCTCAGAGGCCGAGGGCGAGATCGAGATCGAGCATGGGGACTGTAACTTATGACAAGAGCGCAGCAATGATTTCGATTTGCTTCAGTGCGATCATGCTGGACAGAGGGTAGGGCAGAGCGACGGGTTTAGACCCGGCATGATGACATTCATCGCAAGGGATTACAAACATGAAGAAGTCGACTCGTCGAGGTGTATTGAGACTTCCTTTGGACCATTGCTTTCTTTATGTGGATATTCCGGTAAGTATAGACTGACACCGCAGCAGGACCAAGCGAAGCCTTACATTTTCCCATTCCTGAGTTGATGGCTGTCGTGCTGTTTTTTTTTGCCAATGCTTGCCACCAATCAATAGCGCGAGTTAAAGAAGCCCATATTGATTGCAAAAGCATCGCACCCAATTCAATTATAAAACATGCGTTCCCCTTTGACCAATAGGGTGAATTTGAAGATCAAAGATCAAAGCGACGGTGATTGTGGTTGTTGAAAGAAATGGCAGTCCGGAATGCTCGGCCCGAAGCTACATCTTCCTCATTGGGTTCGACTCTCCCCAAGGACACCATGAATATACTTATGTAGACGAAAAGATGACCATTTCCTTTCCTTTTACCAAATATCATACAGACGTGGGGCGGCGGCGCCAATACAAGGTCTTACCGAACTTCACATCCAGGACGGGTAGGACTCACTTCCAAGTCGGCCTTGATACACACTCTTGACCAAACGCTTAGGAAGCTTCCGCATCAGATTTATCGAAGCAAAGCTTCCACATGGTTGTGACCATTGGACCAGGAATGCCAATCCCCACCTAACACTGGTGAATCCAATACCATTGTAATTTCCTTCGACAGCGGTCTCTGCATAAGCACCGCTACTCAAGGTGTCACCACCATGCGTCCAGTATGGATGAGACATGTCGTTTGCGGGCTATGGCGGTAAGTACACGCAAGTACTTTCAATCAGTTAGTGTGGTGAAAAGAACGCTCACGAAGCTGGATAGTTGAACCATGTTCCCATTGAAGTAATACATGGCTTGATGAGTGTCACCAGATCGACGCCCTTGCTTATGATTCCCGCAGCTTCTGATACTACTATGTCAAATGATTAGCATCCATGCGATGTTCATACTCTAGACCAGATAATCGAACTCACGATTGTCAACCTCGTTGCCATTGGTGTTAAAGCTGTACTAGAAGTCAGGCGCAGAGTTAGGCGGATGGACATTGTTATTTCACCTTCTCAATCTAATTCAGCCCATGGGATGCGACGTCAGTAAAGGTACAGAATGTGCAAGGGAAGAGGCATCATCGTCCGACGACTTCCACGAGAAGCCATCGCCAGATATGCCTGTGCGATGGGTAAGAACATCAAGTACCGTGGTCTCTTCTGCAGCAAACCCCTAGTCGGTGAGGCCGACGCCATGTTAGAAGTTCACTCATCGTGGAAAGAGTGTATCATTTTTTGTCAAAAGCGGAAGTCCCATAGCGAGTATCATGAACCGCGGGTAAAAGGACGAGTGGGTAAGCCCGTAGCAGCCAGCTTGAAGACGTGATATGTCTTGGAAATTCGACCCAATCCCAAAGAGGGTAATTTCCGGTTGCGTTGTCTCTGTATATTGAAGAATCAGTCTCCACGTACGCTCCATAGTCCCTGGTCATCGTTGAGTACGACGGCGACAGCGACTCCACCAGGTGAGTCCTAATCCGCAAAGACGTTGATGAACGCGGTGTGCGTTGACAAACAGCATACAGAAAACCCTTCAAAATAGAAGGAAATGAGACTAAGGAGAGATGTGACATTCAAGGTGTCAAGCACTGGCACATAAAATTAGCTTCAAGTTTTAATCGCAATTAAGCACCAAAAGCTTACTGCGCCATAGATATACCTGATCCATCCTACAACGCGATATGCCTGATCATGTTCTCGCTCTGGTCTTACTCAGTAGTGAACGAGCTGTGCCACGAATAATGACATGACGTGAATCCACGTAGCCTGAGCAACTCTCTGAAAACTTGTAATACTTACAATAGATAAACCCTTATTGCGGAAAGGCGCACTGAAGCCCATGCAAGAAACCAAGACACGCTCCCAGGCCAATTTAAGGCAAGCTTAAGTATCAATCCAAATGTTCTGAAGCCTTATCTCGTCACTTATCGTAACATCCAAAGTGCAACAGCCATGGGTCCCGGAGCTAGACATGATTACAGCGAGTCTTGCGATCTCTTCTTCACAAACGAAATCAATGAGTACTGTATTGAGGAAAACGTGTCGGTGGGCGTGTCATGAAGAATGAGGTGGTTTGGTGGTGGTGGTGGTTGAACTTTGCCACGAGGTGTCTTCAGGTGATCACCGTGGGAACGGCTTCAAAGGACGTCGGAAGGCGTCGGATCACCGGCCCGACTACGTTCAAGTTTTCAATCCACTGCTAGCCACTGCTTCGTCCACCTGGAAGAGCTTTCCTTCGCTTTCTATCCAGGGTACATGTCTATAACGCTACATTTTTAAAACCCTCTTTCTATAGGGCTAGCGCATATCGACTATTTGTCTCAACAACAGCTCGCTCATGCAGCACAGGGATCGCGAATAATCTAGGACCAACGGTGTTCATGCATTTCCATTTACCCTCGAGAGCATCTCTGAAGATCAAATTTGAGAGGCCAAACCAATTGCTCCATGTCGTCCCATCAGCTACTACCGACGTCATTTCCCTTGAGATCTACGAGCTCATCATCGATTTTTTCCACAGTAGCCTGCCCGCGCTCTCGAAGTCCGGCTTGGTTTGTACAGCATGGTTACCTGCATGTCGACTCCATTTGTTCCACCATGTCGTGCTCACCCAGCGTAATTTTGACATATTCCTTGACCTGCTCGACTCTCGTGATTTTTCCGTGCATGTCCGTTCCCGCGTGCGCAAAATGACGATGGTGCAGGACGCGGGAACCCAACAGCCCTGGCTGCAATATTGTCTCAAGTATGAAAGGGTTTTCTGTCAATTGCAAGAATCTTGACATCCGTGGTCTTGGATTTAGTGGCGATGAGTATGGGATCAGCGCACCTCCCCCGAATGCTGAACTCTCAAGGCTCCAAAACCATTTCCAATCCGTCACGCAGCTGCACCTGATTTCCGTGAAGCTCAACTCCGTCGTCCAACTCGCAGACTTTATATGCCCCTCGGTAGTTTGCAGCGCGTATCCATTTTCAAGGTGTCCTGGTACCCGCTACCTGAAGAGCGCCCGATTTCTGATATCCCGTCAACGCAAAGCCCGATTACCTCCACATCTGGGGGGCTGGAATTTCAATCAGAAGCTCCTTCGTATCTGGGGGGACATTTTCCACTGGCTGGCGGAGTATGACCGAAGATCTCTTCCTCATATACACATACTCACCCTCGTGAACGGGGGAACTCACCCGTGAGCCGAATGAAGTCGGTCCATATGCCCAACGTCTGTTGAATAATCTCAGGAAATCGTCGCTTCATTTTACAGTCTCGCATTTCCTACGAAGGAGGTGAGTGTTCATAGGCCTCGCACATGATACTAAGTCATTTCATTGATAGATTTACAACTTCTCTCGTTCAACACATCTCTTCGCACTATCACTTTCCGTGTTGACATCCGGCGGAACAGTTCCCCAACGTTGGCTGCCTTTCACCGCACCTCACCATGCCTAGATTCCGTCCATGCTCGCACCAGTAACTGCATCGGACATAGGAATCATATTATTCCAGATATTCGTGAAACACGCCCAGCAGTTGAACTGTTTGGGTTGGAAAGCGTTGTCAGCAGTACTCTCTCGTCCACAATTTGTCCAGTTGACTAGTCTGGAGTTCAAGGTGTCGTGCTTTAAAAGGGAGGCTGGGAGGATAATTAGAGATGGGCTCTGAGTGCAAACAGCGAAGGATTATACACATCAATACTTGTTACAGCCAGCATACCGGAGAATGTAGCTGAATGACTGCTCATATTGATAGAACTTGCAGCGCGCCAATGAAACTAATAGCATTACCATAATACCATCCAAGCTGTGCCGAAGCAAGAATGTCGACAATCAGTCTGTAGCGTGAATTAGCCGATCAACACGTCCATCGTTTGCTCTATTCAACTCAAGAGCATCCTCACATCCCACATAGCGTTCATGCTATATGAATGGCCTCCATCCACCTACGAGGAGTACGAGGAACCGTATCTGTCTTAATTGGCGCGGCAGTGGTAAAGGTATGATGGCAAATGGTATGTTGTCGTCGACGTTTACAAATTTGTTCATCGTTGCAGACCACGTTAATTTGCTCGATCCTCGCACAAATTGGCCATTGTGTCCTACAGAGGCCTCGATTCCTGACATCGTGCTCGCAGGTACATTGCCAATAGCCAGAAGAATGTCGGCCGACAGTCGAACGAAGGGTGCATACCAGTTGCATACCGGTTGATTTCTTGACCGATATCTATTCGTCTGACTCATGCAGCTACAATTAGCAGATCCCATCTTGCATCACGTCCTGTATGTACGAGGTCCAGACAAGTATCGCAGGATTGCGCCAAGTTGCGCGCAGAAATCATCAATTTCCAGTTGTATTTCGTCTTTCCACTGCCTTTCCACCGCCTCCCACCATTTTCCGGATAACCTTCCAGTGCCAAGACGCATTAATGCATAAGCTGCATTACGCTGAACCCGGTTGGTTTTCCGGATGCAAATCCTTGAACAAGGAAATTACGCCATGCCGGATCGCCAGCTCGTCATCGTGATCAAATACCACTTCAACATACCGTCTCGAAACACACTCTAATGCCTATCATCTGACTGGTCTTTCTGCAAACAGGAACGAGATAAGGCGGATGGCGTCTTTTGGCGGTGAAGGCGTCGTCTTGCTTCGCTATGGCATGCTTTGCAAGGGCAATGTACATTGTGTCTAGAAGCGCAGGGAAGAATATATATAGGTGTAGGCATTGCTGGCATATCTCTCAACATCTTCAGTTCTTCTCCAGCTTCATCCGGCTCTACGACAACTATACCAATGGCACCTTCAGTTGCCCAACTCGAAACCGCACAGGCTCCCGTCGAGGCAGTCACAAAAGGTGTAGCTAAAGTCGCTTTGAACACCAAGCAGGAGAAGGAGGATGTGCGTAGTCCCAGTCGCTCACTTGCTGCAATATCCTTATGGTTTCTATAAGGCTCCTTCGTACCCCTTCTATTACCCCACCTGGGACCTTCAGGAGAAATTTCCTCCCACTGAACTATTCGGTACAACTTCTTTCATCCAATTGTTCTATATTGTTATCTCACTGCTGCCTCTGTTTCAGAGCCCATCGAACCCGGCCTCCGCGCCAATCCCGCGAAGCCCAACCTTCTGAACGCGAACACCAAAGTCCACGACATCTCGCCCTACCTAGGGACTGAGGTCGAAGGTGTTCAAATCTCCCAACTCTCCAAGGAGGGGCTGGACGAGCTCGCGCTCTATGTTGCTGAGCGCAAAGTTGTCGTCTTCCGTGACCAGGACTTCAAGGACATTGGACCCGACCGCCAGATTGAGATCGCCAGGTAAGCTTTGTCATCTCAATGTTCTAATTCGAAGGACTCCTAACCGCTTTGAACACCCTATAGGCACTTCGGCCCCATCCAGCGCCACCCTACGTCCGGCAACGTGAAGGGCTACCCTGAATTCCACGTCGTCTACCGCGACGCGAAGCATGACCCCATTCGCGAGTATCTCGGCGGTGACAGAATCAGCCACACCTCGTGGCACTCGGATGTCTCATACGAGAAGCAGCCTCCGAGCACCACATTCTTCTTCATTCTTGACCAACCCGAGACCGGCGGCGACACGCTCTTCCTCTCCCAGGTCGAGGCCTACAACCGTCTCTCTCCCGAATTCCAGAAACGCTTGGAGGGCCTGAAGGCTGTGCATTCCGCTGTCCCCCAGGCCGAGTATTCCTTGAAGAGGGGCGGGCCTGTTCGTCGTGATCCCGTTGAGACCGAGGTTCGTGGTTGGTTCGCTTCTGCTGATGGGATACTGGCTGACTTGGAGCGTTAGCACCCCCTTGTCCGTGTGCATCCCGTCACCGGCGAGAAGGCGCTCTTCATCAACCAGGGCTTCACGAAGCGCATCGTCGGATACAGGCAAGAGGAGTCAGAGAACCTCCTCAAGTTCCTCTTCGATCACCTTGCCAAGGGCGCCGACTTCCATGTCCGCGGCAGCTACAGGCCCGGAACCGTCGTTGTCTGGGTGAGTTTCATAAAATTCCCTCTTTCCTATCCATGCTGCATTGGCTGACCCGCCTTGCTATCAGGACAATCGGCTCACTGTGCACTCTGCCACCCCTGATTTCAATAAGAATTTCAGGAGGCACGCAGTCCGTCTTACGCCCCAAGGGGAGGTGCCCATCCCTGCTTAGAAGTGCACTCGTGTCGGGAGAAATAACGGAAAGAATCTTGGGGGTGAATGTGAAATATACAGGTTGTATGAATATTCTCTTCATCAAGAGTTCGAATTAGAGAAAGTGTGTAAAGTCCATATATATAAAATGTTTCTCTCTCTTTTTCTTGGTGAAAAGGCCTCTATCATTTGACAACCGAGTTGACACCACGAGCTAAGCAATGCTCGACATCAACCTAAGTGACAGAAATGAAGTTAGATCCAGTCCACGTACCTGCTAGGTAATCTTTGGCAGCACTTGCGCTCTGACAAGACAATGCCATACATTTAGTATATCAGTGTCCGCAATGACCATACGGTGCTTACCAGGCCTTTTATGACATCGTAAACGCTCTTGTCATGGTACCGAAGACCTGTTGTTGGGTCGGTGTATGGCGCCTAAGATGGATGTATCAGTAATACCAAAAGCAGTATGAGGTGATTACAACAGAACCTCCAGGCCGGTAATATCACAGTAGTGTCTCTGCGGCAGGACAGATGGTGGTGCTTCAATGGAGGTATCTGCGATGAGAGACCATGAGAGAAGACAACAAAGAGACAGAGACATTTGACTGACATGTAGGCATCTCCTCCTCTTCTCCATCAACATCCATAGTAGTCCCTTCTAGCTTTTCCAGCCTCTTCCGCTCGCGTTCTGCCCTCTCGCGTTCACGTTCCTGGCCAAGCACCGTCTTCAAGTTCTTCGCGCGCCGGTTAATGTTTTTGGTATAATTTGGGTTTTTAAATGGTCGTGGACTCTGAAGGTAGGAGAGCTGTTCTGCTAGAGTCTAGATATGATCATGATAAGCTTGCGCTGTCGCGAAACAATGCCCATTCTGCACTTACTGGAATATGAGGTGTTGACGCGCCATCTGATCCACCAGGTGCTTTGCGCTTTGTTCCACCTTTAGGGGGCCTGTGTTAGAGGTAAGACCTTTCCTCCCAGACGCATAGCTCTAAGGGACCTACATCTTCGGAGGTTCACTCAGTCATGGATGGTTTTGTTGGATGGCCAATGCTCAGTGATTTTGGGTGAAATTGCCAAGCAAACATATTTGTTGGCATCGAAAGGATGAGCCAAACAACCGCGATCAAAAAAGTTTTGCGGTATTTCTAAATTCTAAAGAGTTTACGAACGGGCCTCAAATAATCCTTCTGTATGGCAGCCACGAATAAATCGACGAAGAAACGATCAGCGCCATCTCAAGCAGGTCCAAAGTCAAAAAAGGCGCATTTGGAGAAGCCAGGAAAGCCCGATATAAAGCGGAGTCGACCAGTAACTGCACCTGTTGTGGCTGAAGCGAGTGCGTCCGATTCTGAAGGGGACCTAGAGGAGGATGGAGAGGACAACAATGAGTGGGTAGATGAGGATGAAGCTGGGGATGAGCCTATGGATGAAGATGTCCCAGCCCCACCGTCTCAGCCCAAAGATCCTAATGGTCTGTTCCAAAGTTACGCTATCATTATCGAAACTCATTAAAGTCATCATATTTGTTAGCTGTACGAGAATCCCATAAAGCCCAAAAGATTCTACAGGACCAACGGCGTGCAGCCAAGCCACATTCATCATTACTCGTCGATGCGAAACGCCTCTGGTCGCTCGCACGGCAAAAAACAATACCATCTGCAGAACGGCAGAAGTACGTCCAAGATCTGATGGATGTTATCCGAGGGCGGGTAAAGGATATCGTGTTCAAGCATGATGCAAGTCGGATTGTACAATCAGTCGTCAAATACGGTGGGCAGAAAGAGAGAGATGAGATTGCGGTTGAGCTAAAGGGAAAATACAAGGAGCTGTCCCAGAATAAATATTCCAAGGTACACCTTACTTTTTCTGTACCCTTTCACTGATCAAACTCTTTTTAGTTTCTCGTAACGAAATTAATCCGCCTGTGTCCCACACACCGAGCATCAATTCTGCTGGAATTTCAAACACACGTGCTCCGTCTCCTGCTCCACAGAGAGGCAACCTCTGTACTTGCCGATGCTTTTGAGCTCTATGCCAACGCGTACGAACGGACGATCCTTCTTCGTGACTTTTATGGCAAGGAGACCCTGCTTTTCAGTGTCACTGATGGCAGTGAGGCAGACAAGGAGCGGGCGAAGAAGGGGCTCGCTGGGGTGCTCGAGGGTGCTGATGTTGAGCGAAGACGCAGGGTATTAGGGTCGGTGAAGGAGAGTTTGGTTTCAATGTGTGTTTCGTCCGCTTTTAGGATTGCTTGCGAGCTCTGACCCTCGAAACAGTTTCAACAATCCAGACAAGGGCGCTGTGACCCACGCAATAGTGCATCGGGCGTTATGGGAGTATATATCTGCTGTCGATGACGTTCCTGACGAAGCCGAGCGGGACAAGCTGCGACGAGAGATCTTCGAGACGTGCGTATAGTGCTCGTCGTATTTTTACGGCTCCGCCACTTAATCCTTCCGTTCCTTACCAGCTGCCAAGATGTTCTCGCGGAAATGGTGCACACCCGCGATGGGAGCCGCGTTGTTCGCGAATTCCTTGCACTAGGAAGCGCTAAGGACCGCAAACAAATTCTCAAAGTCCTAAAACCACACGTAGAACGGATGTGCCTGGACGACGAAGCCCAGCTCGTCCTTTTCACAGCCCTAGACGTCGTTGAGTTCGTACTTCAATCTAATTACTACCATTGACACTACTAACTCTCCCAACAGCGACACAAAACTTGTCTCGAAATCTCTCATCGCAGAGATGACTGGCCCAGCCACGAAACTCTACGTGTCGCCACAAGGCCGGCGGTCGCTCTTCTACCTCCTCGTACCCCGCACCCGCCGGCACTTCACTCCGGCGCAAATCGCGTCGCTCGCTGAGACTGATGAGATTCGAGCCCGGACAAGCAAGAAGTCGCCGGAGGTGAGGGAGGAAGAGGTGCGCAAGTTTGCGAGCGAAGCGCTTGTGTCATGGTTGGAGGACAACGCGGCCAGCGTCGTAAGAGAACCTGGGGGCAGTTTAGTTGCAGCGGAGATTATGCTGTTTGCTGATGGAGGTTCGTTGATCTTGCGTTCCCTTAGGAGTCTTAGTGCTAATTCATTATATTACAGATAAAACAGCCGCATCACACTCTCTCCTCCAGGCCATCTCCATTTCGTATCCTTCAAACGACGCAGCCTCCCCACACCCAATCGACCTTCCGCACACCTCGCGTCTTTACAAGACTCTTCTCCAAGGCGGGCACTTCAATCACACGAGCAAGAGCGTCGAGCGAGCGGCGGGCTGGGATGCGGGCGCTTTTGCTGATGCCTTTGTGGAACTCGTCGGCGTGGACGTGACGGTGGGGATGTGCACGCGCGGGGAGGCGAACGGAGCTTTCGTGGTTGCGGAGCTCTGTGAGGCTCTTATGAGGGATGACGGGAGGAAGGATTCGCGGGGGAAGGTGAAACAGTGGTTTGGAGAGGATGTGAAGAAGAAGGTTGCTGATGGGGAAGCGAAGGGGAAAAAGGTCCTGTTGGAAAAACTTGCGCTGCTGTGATCACTGTCGCCTTGCCAGATGTCCTTTCTTTTATGTTTTGTCCCTGTCGTACTTACTTTTCGCTATTTGCTCTAGCATTGGTGGAACACGTTCTGCATCGACTCGAGTCCGGATTGATGTCCATGGCCTTCGTATTCTCGTTACTGGAGCTGATTATACCGAGATCTGTCTCCTCACTCCGGGACTGGGACTCGACTTTTTACAGCAGCCTCTGCACGGATAATTCCAACCCGGGAACAGATTGTGCACACTCCAGACGGATCGAATTTGAAGCCGTTTGGTTGTGGCGCCCAGGATAGCGAAGTACTTAAGTCAGATCTTCAGCATGAATCGCGGGCACCGAGGACCCCAGATTTCGTCAATATCATATCATGATAATGATACTGTAACATCGTCATGATGGTTGATCATGCGAAAAGATGATCGTTCTTTAGTTTTTCTTCCCGACCAGACTCATTGCCGCCTTATTTTTATGCAGTGATGAAACATGATTTGTATCTCTGACGGAGTGAGATGATGCTCACGCACTGTTGCATGATGAGGACTACTAGAAGCTGTGGCATGCCATGGGAACCTTTCCGAGGTGATATATCTCCATATAAACTAAAGTCCTCTACACTGATCGTTTGTCTCTGCCAGTTTTTCATCCCAATGTCATTCATACCTGAACTCGCCGAAGTCCCGGACTCAGTGTGGTACTACAACACTATCGTCCAGTACGCCAGCAGTGAGTACAGATTAAAAACTGATATCAACCATCTATATAACGTCTTCGCAGTCAGCGCTCTGGCATTCTATCTCTAAGACTATGGCCAGTCATCCTACCCTCATTCACGAACATTCTCAACATCAACGTTGGCAGCTCTCACACTCCAGGACGAGGTCCGCCGTTTTAGTTCATATTGCATTTTTGTTTACTTCCACAACCGCTTTCTTCAGGTTGAATATATCTGGGTACGCTCCCGGTCATGCTTGCTGGCTTGATGCTCGCCCCTCCTGTTCAGAAACCTCGCCCCTCACCAATGAAAGTGCCTTTCATGGTCGTAGGTCCCGTTGTACTGGTCAGAGGCAACGATATTGGCTTATCAGAATTTTGCAGAATCGTTATCTTGCCGCAGTGTTGGCTGTCGCTTCAGTAACTTGTGCGCATTTTCAGCCATGTCTTATGCCACCTGGAGATCTCAACGTCAATGCGCTGTAGTTAACACCCAGTCGCGAGCGACGGATTTCAAGTAAGTCCTAGGCTTTGACAATGTACCTCGCATTTACCCGTTTATCGTTCAGATGTGCGTGTTCAGTGCAGATACTCCTGCAATTTGCCCTAAAAACGGTTAAGGTTTCTTCTGGGCTATGATTGCCATCTGGGCGGGTGCGTGTGATGAGCCGTACCCTACTAGGTCCTGATTCTTACCCAGGGATATGTCATTCGAGTGTTGTAGAGAGTATGTGGACCTTTTTGAAAATTTGCAACCCTAATGATGCTGGTTATTTGCAGTCATTCTCCAAATCCGCGTCCATGCGTTATATAACAAAAGTGACACGAGCCTCCTTCAGCGCGTAGCCCTACTTCTGATTTGATTGCTAGACAAAACGATTTTTGCAGTCATATATGCTTTGTTCTTCGTGGAGGTGGCTAGTATGTGTATCATCGGAGCCTTGTACACGCACTTGCACTGTGTGTTCAATGCTCTATTCAGCCGAAGCACAGTCTGATCATGCGACAGTGAAATCTCGGGGATTTGCAGTGGCGATTCCTGGTACACCATTCTGTGATGGTGTCAGCCCATCGTTCTTCTTCGCATTCCAGTGAGTCATTTCATTCTCGCAGTCGATTGGCAAAATAGCACTTGACGCTCGACCAGGATACCTCTTATGGCATTCGACTTTACTCTTTTGTGTCTGGTGTTACACAGATGCATCGTACATTGTAGGAATCTCCCGGGTAAATCGTGGTCGATTGCGCCCATTATGATTCGCGATTCTGTGCTTTATTTTCTGAGGTAAAGCAAGGCTCTCTGAGATCGTCTTCCATTCTCGGCATGTTACTTACAAATACTAATTTCAGCGTCTTCGTGGTCTATCTTTTCAACACCCTGTTATGGCAGGCTGGCCCACCCGAACTGTCTGCTTTGGCGGCCACATGGTCCGTTGTGACACCGACAACAGCTTGCAGCCGGTTGTTGATAAATATGAAGAAGGCTGGGCATCCCGCCATCATGAATTTTGATCTGAAGATCAGTTTTTGAGCTGCTCTGAATGAATTTGATTTCTATGGCATGGGCTGACCACCCAACGCTGTCACGATTCTTTACACCCGTCATGGTCAGTCCAGTACAAAGTGACACCCATTAATGTCAGAGTTTATGATGTACACATACGTTGTAAATGAGAGGTCGGATAAGGTTCAAGAAAGGAATTCAGAAACGGAGGAATGGACACAAAGCGACGAGCTTCCTGATGGAACGAGACCAAAGGATAACCGCAATAAGGCCAATTGACATCGTGAATGCTTACAGCAAAGGAGTAATTAAATGTAAAAAAAGATCAAGACATGGGACTAACTTGGGGAGCAAGAGTAACGGAGGGGCGAGGTACGTGTGTAAGCATGCACAATGCACAAAGTACAAAGTACAGTATGTGTAAGTGTAACAGTCGTGATAAGCAGGGGAAAGTCATAAGACCAAGTCAACTTATATGCATATGCACGGTAGGTAAAATTGTAACGCGTAAGTCTTGAGGTGGAGCTTCGGCGAGAGGGTGTGTACGGTAGTCGGAGCGTGCGAGTAGTTTACTGGGTCTTGCACTCCTCCGGGTTGACATTCGCTCCGGGGGCTCCGCCACGCCCTTTTGGTGGCCCGCGGCGACGCGGTGGGACTTCGGCATCTGACTCAGAGTCCTACAAAAAGAAAAGAAAATAGGCTGTGAGACACTGAATCTACACATATAAGGAGAAACAACGGCGAAAATGGAAAGGAGAAGAACAAGAAGAACAAGAGCGATGAAAGATGCCATGGGGCTTACATACATCATCGAATTGGCCATCGTCGTCCTCATCATCATCAAGGTCCTCAAAATCATCCTCATCCTCGTCCAGCACCTCGTATTCGAGGGCTTTTCCGGTAAAATAGTCAACGGCACGCGGGATGACCTGTAGAATAAAGATAAATCAACAAGAAATGAGGATGCTTGAATGACATCACCTTTTCTTTGAGGTCTTCCCCAATCTGATAATCCATTTCGAGCTTCTCCTCGATCTCCTCGAGTTCCTCGTCATCGATATCACCACTTTCGATGGCTTCTTCCGAAGGAGGCGTCGGAGGCGTGAAAAAGTTGAAGAACGACTCGGTGGGCCGTGCCTTGCGCACAAGTCGCGTGCGGTTGGTGTCTGTAATTGATGGCGATTAGTTCTTGTTATTATACCAACGACTCAATAAACCAACGACTCACTCTTATTGCGCTGTTTCTTAATCTCGAACTCCTTCGTAAGATCCTTGTCCTCCTTCCACTTGATCTCCGTCCCGATCGCACGATCGTACACGAAATCACCCGAATAGCCAACCTCATCCTGGTACACATACGTCTTCTCAAGGACCTCATTCTCAAAGAACTCATTCGGGCTGAACACAAACAGCAGCTTGAACCCAGGTTTTCCATCCGCAGCCTTGTCATCCAGATATTCGATGCGGATGTCCAGCAGGTGCTTAAGCGCGGCGGCATCTCGGTCCGTGATGAGCTCGGAGAGCCCGAGGTGGTTCCGGAGCGCAGTCAGCCAGAACTCGGGGATGCCACTCGCAGAGGGTGCCGTGTCTTTGGGAAGCGGCGTGTACTCCTCATCGTCCTTGATCGAGTACTGCTCGCCGGCAGCAATCTCTTCCGCCGTGGGCGTCGCAGCGCCAGTAATGATAGCATTTCGCCGCTCGTACAGCGGTTTTGAGAGCCCGAGGTACTGAAAAAGAAAGAAAAAGAGGAAAAAAAATATTAATCAGCGACGAACGGATTATACACCGATCGATGGCACATCGTAAAACGCACCTTTTTCTCGAGCTCTAGACACTCCCGTTTGTATTTGTTCTGGAGGTCGTTTTGCTGGACCTGTACGCCCTTGAGTGCCTCGACACTCAGCTTGACCTCGATGGGCAGGCTCTCGATGTACCCGGAACTCTTTCCGACCAGGCCAGCGAGCTTCCCCTGCACCATACCCAGCATATGCTGCTCGAAGCCACTGATCTCGATCTGCTCGGTTTCCTCAATCTGCTCTTCGTTATCTTCAGCGATATCAGGGACAGTGGGGCGCGAGAGGCCTTGAGCTATCGGCGCCTGGTTCAGGGGCGTGTTCTGCGGTGTCGGCGCTGTGATATTATTCGAGCCTGAAATAGGAACGTTGGACGACATTTTTTGTTTTGTTTTGGGAGTTTGGATGAAAGGGAGCGACGAGCGTTGGGATCGTGCAGATAAAAATCTTTGAGGTCTTGTTACCCGAAACGCATGGCTCGGCGGAGTTTCGGCTAGTTCCGGCCCATTGAGTCAGCCTATTCCCTTTGTTCTGCTTTGCATCCATCTGCCAGTGATTCTGCCTCACCCCTCCTGCGGCTTGACTTGTACGTATCTTTGTCTACGGAGCCAATAGACAGCCGGTCCTTAGGCTGACTTCAGTACCATCAAGCGTATTTGCGCCTCGCGATATTAATTTGAGGTTGTTTTATCGCCGCATCTTTTGAGACCGAAACCGCCGCGTTTGAAGGAAGACGCAAGCTAGGGGTCAGCTTACTCCCCACAAGTAGGAATCAATTATCTTTTTCGCGTGACTCGATGCGTTAGGCTTCATTCTCTCAAAATGTCAAGGTCAAACTTTCGTCCGCAGAACTACGCAAGTTATTACCTGTTTTTGCTGTTTTTAAACATATATTGTATATCGATAGTGCATACCAGGACTCATTAGCGTCAGCAAAAAACCCTCGGTAAACAAACAGATACCCCAAGTGAAAGATCAATTAAGCCTGAAGATCCGTCGGAAGCCCCTAGACAAATGAAGCCCCGCCCAATAGTACAAGCACTACTCACCCCAAAGTCAGCAATCCACACACCAGGCATACCACAAGAATAAACGACTCGAACTCACCCCAAGGAACCGGACAAACGCAAGCGCAAACGTCGAATAAAGCAGCACCGTGAAATACATGTTTCTCTTCACCGCCTTCTCCTCATGCCACCTCCTGATAAACTTGCCCGTGATATTCGGCGCCTCAATGTCCAGCCACCCATGGATATTCTCCACCGAGATCGCCAGCGCCGCATTGCTCAGCATCCAGCTTGCCACGAGCCGCGTGCGGAACGTCTTGTTGTCGTCGTCCATCGTCGGGCGCTCGCGGCTCGTATTAGCCTCGTCTTTCGTCAGCGCACGCGTCACGGTCTCGGCGAATGCTGCGTCGACGTCTTCCTGCGTGTTCGTCGTGTCCTCGACTGTGGGTGCGTCGGCGCCCAGGGCGGTCTTAGACTTGACGGAGGGTAAGGCTTCGTTCTTGTCGCTGCCTTTGGTGCCCCAGGAGACGTCGTGGAGGTTGCAGAAGGCGTAGACGTTAAGGACGTTGATGAAGCTGGGGGCCAGGCAGAGGTATTGGAAGAACGAGTGGAACATGTGTGCGGGATCCATCTGTGGAATGAACAAACAGTCAGGTATGGACTTATATATCCGTTAAATGCGCAAGTACGTACAAAAAGACACGATGCGAAGAAATAAATTCCTGTAGCAGACAAATGAGCAGGATGAAATATGGGTTAAGGGCAGGTGACGGACCAAATGTAGCAACCATTGCAGCCATCAGCGGCCCCAAAGGAGGCGTTAGGAAAGTTTCTATGAACGAGCTCTTTTCCTCCAGCGCTTTAGGGATACCTTTAAAGCTCAAGCCAGTCAGCCAGAATGAGCACAGCAGCAGATACACCGAGAGGATTGCATAAACCCTATTACAACACACCGATAGTCAACACTCCGTCTCCCAAGAGATCAAACTGGGAAAGACATACCAAAGCGTAATCGTGTACGCCATCCGCTCACTCTTTGGCCTGTTCCCCAGCGCCAACACGAATTGCAGAGCGAGGAAGACGAGATATATCCACTTCATGGTCTGGTTGAACCAGTGGATGGCGACGATATTACCACCGATGACGATTCCCTGGCTCGGGAGGAGATCGATGATGATGGAGAACGTGAGCCAAAGATTTGCGAGTGAGAACCAGGTGAAGAAGAGTTGGACCGCGTTGAACTGAATTGCCCGTCATCAGCAATGTGTACTGGATATGTGACTAGGAGGACGGGGTAGAATACGTACCAATGTCTGAATGTGAAGGAAGAAAAGCCGGATGATGTTGTGGTTGGACTTATAAACCTTGTAAAAATTGACGAGGGAGTACACTGAGGCCGCAAAGGAACCGTTGAGCCAGCGACGACGCTGACCGATCAGCTCCGCCGCGCTCTCAGGGACATCCGTCTCCGCCTTACTGTGCTTGACGTAGGTAAGAGTCCACTTCTCATTCTCCTTCGCCACAAGCTCAAAGCAAAGGATTCGATCCTCGGCTAAAAATAACAAAAGGGAAATATGAAACACATGAGCAGGTCGGCAGGAAAGGGGGGGAGCGAGGGAACGTACCCAAGAACATGTTCTTCTGGAAGATGGACATGCCGTTGATGCCTTTGTCACCGAGCCGCGCAGCCAGGGAGTGGTCACCATGAAAATACTGCTCAAGGGGGCGACCTTGAATTGCGCTGTGCGGAGAAAATGTAAACACTTCAGAAAATGTAATAAGAGCCAGATTCGAACCGATATCGGTATGCACTGAAAGCACCAGGCAGCACTGAAACATAACCAAAGCTGCTTTCAAGGGGCTTGTCTACGTTGATGTATCAGCATCTGATATCATCATATCGAATTCAGAAGACATACCGAGGATGTTGGACATCTTATACTCAAAGTTCTGTGCTGCAACTAGTGGGTTCAGGAGCTTCTTTCCACCTTCGAGCATCGCGTGGATCTCTCCACAGCATCCACCGAGATTAGGATTGTTGTGGAAGGCTTCCCAGAGGTAGAAAATTGACTTGTGTCCGGGTTTTGTGCCAGCGTCAATCAGGACACACACCTCCGGCTGTTTTTCGAGTGTATCAGTGGACTAGAGAAAGCGGATATAGGGCCAGGTAACGCACGTTGAGCATCCGTCCCACTGCGTTAAAGAGCCATCGGTGGGAATTGATCTTCTTCTGGTTTTTTGCCTTGATGATCAAGATAATTTGAACAGGAACCAAGTTCAGAGGGTCATCGCCTTGGGGAAGAACGAGCTGGGGCTTTGCATCGACGGAGAGCTGGGTGGTGTACTGCGCAAGTAGATCATGCTCGTTAGAAATCTGGAAAAATGCCACGAAGTTTGAAACGTGCGCACCTCGAAGATATGGGCGACGGTATCATTCCCATCAACCTGTTTCTTCATGATTCCATCCTGGTATACGCCCACCGTCGCCAAAACATCCAAGACACTCTTGTCCATCTCGTTGAGCCCGTCTACAATCAGCGCCACGGTGATCTTTTGCCAGTTCGGAAGTCCCTCTTCCGCGTCCTTGCGCCAGAATGTGGATTGCCTCGTCTTGCAAATATCCCGGACGTTCATCATGACGCCGTGCAATGTCCGTGCATACAACGTCTTGTCCTCGTTGTACGACGTCACAGCAATGAGGAGCTCGGTTTCTCGCCCATACATTTTAGTCCGCAATGACCACCCGTTCGCCTCAGTGAAGTCGTCCGGATCGCAGGTGGCTGCTGTATACCGCATGTGTCTGTATATAATATGCACGAAATAAGCCCATAATCTCAGTGAATCCATCCAGGAAAACGCACGAGAATTCTGTAGTCCTATTCGCCGCGTACACTGGCTCAATAGCGTTCCTCACTGCCGTCGGAGCTAGGTATTCGGCAATGAAATGTCCCTGTGTGAGCTTGACCTTCCTCTTGATACCGCGCTTCATCGCCTGACGCTGTCTCCGTCTCCAGCGCGAGTCCATGGAGACGACGGATGCGCGGCTGTCATTGTTGACGCTATATGGCAGCCCGGTCATGTATGGCGAGTTCGGTTGATACGGCGTGTTAGGGAGGTTGTATGGAGAAGGTGAATCCGGGATGGGGTACAGATTCGGGTCGATAGCCTTCGGGCTGATAAGGTTATTGTAACGTTAGCTTCAAGGCCGGTTGCTGACCTATATTCAGTGGAACGCACCGATTAGGGTATTTGAAGTTATCCAGACCGGGAGGCAGCGCTGTTAAAACAGTGATTGGTACTAGAAAGAAGGCACAAGGAGATATAACAAGACGCACTTTCTGTACTGCTAAGTGAATCAACACTATCGTTAGGTCGTATCCCATCAGGGAAATGGACATGGTGCCCCCGATTCGAACCACTGTGGTCGTCGTTCGTGCTGTACGTAGACGAGGTTGAGGCGACCGATTCGACGGAAGACTGTGCTGTGTGTTTAATGACCATTGAAGCAGCGCAGCTGCGTGGAACGGGAACGTCCAGCGATTCGGGTTAAGCACAAGCGGTGGGGGGCGTCAAGCTCTCAAAAAAGCCCCAAACGCATCCGTGCCAGCATAAAAGGGATTCATCGAAACCATCGCACAGCCTCCAAACAACTGGATAGTTTGATGTGCATCATCACTTCCCAAACATTTCCATCAAAGATGGATTTCCATCTTATTTGGCTAGCAGCTAGCCGCTGGCGTCAAAGCCATCGCTCAATACCATTCCGACTTTCAGGTAGGTCCTTCTCCTGAATCCCTGCGGCAACAGCGAACATAACGGTGTTTGTACAAATGCCTAGAAATCATCGCAGGATTGGCGACGTACATGCTTTCTCAGACTGATGGAGAAGAATCTATGAGGCGACGATGAGCCTTTCCATTGTTCACGGTCATGGGCGCACCAAGGTGAGACGAAACCCGGAATTGACGGTGCACGCAGCACAGGACTTGTCAGGCTCAGGGGAGGTGATCCAGATCAAGTACGTACGGTCCGTCGTCAAGTGACGCGCGCGTGACTGACCATGATACTGTCACAAGCAAAACAAGTTGAAGAGAGTGGCAGTGGGCGTCGAGAGTTGCACTCGTTCAGGGTATTGTGGCCGACAGCAAGGTCCTCTAAGCTCTCCCTTTTCTTAAAAAGCTGGTTGGAGTGTCACTCATCAATGTGAGTGAACCATCGACAACGAGATAATAGAATTTCCGACATTATTTCCATCACGATTTTCTTCCAATCACCCTCTCCGTCAACACCTCCAAAGCGCTCTTCGCCTCGCTCTCTGGAAGCTCGCTCAACACCTCCTTCGCCTTGTCTGCATACCTCTGCGCTAGGTCCCGCGTCCGCTGCAGGGCCGACGATCGGCTGACATAGTCTCGTGCCTGTCGGGGTTGTACGGCGATACTAAGATGGGGATGTTGAGGCTGATGAAAAGAAGAAAAACTCACCCGCTCGACGTCTCCGGCTTTCTCGAACTTGCGTCGTATGAGCTCACCCATCTCGGGGTGCTCTTCCCACGCGTAAAGCGCTGGGCCCGTTGCAAGCCCTAGCTGCAGGTCGGCGCCGCCAGGCTTGCCGAGCGTCGCAGAGGCGGAGTCGTAATCCAGGATATCGTCCACTAGCTGGTGATATGATACAATAGATACACAAAGATCTGCCCCAGAAATGCACAAGTACGTACCTGGAACGCGATGCCAAGGTTCCGCCCATAAGCGTACGCAATTTCTCGCCAAACATCTCCCTCTTTGCATCCTCCAAGTGTAACCGCCGCCCGTGCTCCCTTCGCCATGAGACTCGCCGTCTTCAAATAAGTTTTCTGCAAGTATATGTTCCATGCGTCCTTACACCGCATGGCGTGTTCTTCCTGTACCTCTCCCTGTTTCTCGGTCTCTGTTTTCGTCCTCACATCCTTCGTCTGCAAAATCTCTCCTTCCACAAGGTTTGACAGCACGCTCGCAATGAGATCTGTCACCTCTGGGTCGCCGAGCCTCGACAACGCACCCGACGCGCGCCCCAACACAAAGTTGCCTCCAAGGATGGAGAACTTGTTACCGAATGCAGCAGGAGCAGATGGGGATCCACGCCGGAGTGACGACTCGTCGATCACATCGTCGTGCAACAGCGAAGCTGTGTGCATCATCTCCACGATCTGTGCAAGTCGCGTCTGAGTGGGGAGGACATAAGTCGTTGAATAGAGCATTGGACGTGCTGGATTGTTGGAGGGAGAGTACGTTGGCACAGGCGGGCGATGTGGTGCAAGTGGTCGTAGCGGGAACACCGTGTTAAAATTCGCAGTGTTCGTCGGCATGGCAGGATTCCAGTCGTTCAGCACATCAGGACGCGTCAAAGGTCGGTCAAGTTCCTCTGCACGTCCACCTGCGCCCTCTCTTTCTGCCTCCCACAGTTTTCTCTCCCAGTTGCGTCCGAGGCCGTTCGTCGCGCGGGAAAAGAGGAGCACGATGAGCGGGCGTATCTGTTTGGAGGGGTGGAGAAAGTAGTACCGAGTAATTTGGCTGAGGCTTGGGTGTCCGGATTCGAGGAGGGAGAGGAGGGAGAGGCGTAGCTCGGAGAGCTGCGGGGCGAGGAGGTTGAATGGGTCGGGCTTGGGACTCGGGATAGGTATTGCAGGCGATGGCGTCCCTGGAACTAGCCATGCTTCGGCACTGTGTTTTCGGCATACGGTTGTGCGGGTAAGGCTGACCACTGTTTGAAAATGGCGAGGGGAGGAAGGCCATCGTCGCATGATGTTCTAAGGCGACTGTAAACGGATTTCATTTAGCTCTCGAGGCACAGACAAACAGCCATTAAAGGTATTAAATAGATGTAAATGCCCACCTTTCTCAATCAAAAATGGAAGACTGGATGTTACACTGCTGGTTCGACTGAGATGATAACCTATGACAACGGGTTCTAAATAGTATTCGAAAACAGTCGACATCAGCACAAATGGGCAAGCATAATCAACGCTCACCTTTCTCCTACAGTCTCAAAAAGGAATGAAGGCCAGAAATGTGAATCCGCACAGAATATTAACGCTCCCCCAAGTGCCTAGTGAAAGTTCCGAGTTGAAGTACTTTGAATCCGCAGTTCAGATAAATCTTGAAGCACCATTGAATTACATTGCTCAGGAACGTTCTCAGGTTGCTACGTAACTCACAGATATTACAGAGCACCGAGACGAGGGTCTGCGAAATTCAAATGAACTTGGGAGAACGAGGACAGTGGAGAAGCGCTGCCGAGTAGACACGTGTCACGAAAAGTTGACCACCATCATGTGACGCCGTGAAGAAATTCGAACACAGCGCGTGCCTTTACGAGTCCTTCCTCTTCAACACTCCGGGCTAATACAGTTTCTGAACTTGGAATGCGAAGAATCTTACGCACCTCTCCAGAACGGTTGAAGAGATACTCAAAGGGTGAACGAACAGGATCTATGCAATCTGGAGCAAATCTGGAGACGCCGGAAATTGAACCACCTAGTACTTTGCTTCGGATGTTCGGTGCACCTACCTTGTATCTGCATATCTGCAACCTTCCATAGCTACGTACCCTAACAACTCTTACCCTCGGGAAACAATATATGAGCTTCGGGCTCCAGAACTCACCGAACTTGTATCTATACTCTCTCCATGCACAGCTGACCGGAGTTTCAGGTCGCTTTCCATACGCCTGAAAAGTGTCAACCCCCACGCTGTCCGGATCGCTCGTCGAGCTCGTTGACCGGAGTACTGTGTACTCTTCCCGAGGTGTCATCGCCAATGTTGAAGACGAAGATTCAAGTCTACCTTATTTCTGGTACCCCGACCATAAGAAACAGGTTGTGAATTCATTTCATACTCTACTTACTGTTCGTTCACGGGTTGTGTAGTCTCATGTTATGGATGCGTCCCTGGTTGAAATGGCGAAACGCACCTAAGTATGCCGAGTGGACGCTTCTTGTGCTGTGGATCTCGTTTGAGCCCGATGTCTTTGGGCGGACCACGAAGAGCATGGCTATTTTGACTACTCTGAAGTGCTCTATCCCTTCGACTGTGACCGACTTTTGACGGGATCCCGGTTGGCTGAAATCAATCCCTTGGAAGAGTTGACTTGAACATTGCATGGTCATAGTAAGCCGCTGTCTTGAAAACGATGTGATAATGGAAACGACTTTTACTACCGACAAGCTCATCGTAACCCCTCGTACCGTGAGCTTCGATGTGGATGGGTACAACCTCGTTGTTTATCAAGAATCTTGCACCAGGCATGCCTGGTAGCAACTTATAAGAACAATGTGCATCATCGTAACCTCAAAGGTTTTAAAAAAGCAGTTTCAATATACACAGTTATGCTCCATCTTCCAATTCAACAGGACACTAGTACTTCGGGGATGGTTTATAATTAAGACACAAAAATTCCATTAAGTAGAGCATAGTTATATATGACAGACACAGTAAGCAAAGTCGATAATCCATCAGACAAACGCTCGACTCGCTGGCAAGTCTCTCTAACGACTTTTGCAAGCACGCCAAAGAAACCAGCCAAACGTCCTCGAGACCCCGACAAGCGGGGCCATGTTCTCAGTATAACAAGTGAGCGCGTGAAGTCATCGAGTGGATATGAAGGATGCGGCATTTGTAAAAATGCGAGACTCGGTCAGTTTCTATAAAATAGATCCTGATGAGTATGTTCTAAGGAAACAGCGATGTCCGGCGGGGCATTATATAGGATTTTTTGGGTGGCCCGTGCGTTTATCACGTGAATGCCGGGCCGTCCAGTGGGCGATGCCGCAACAGGCAATCTAACCGGTACCCTAAGCTCAAAGTGCAGTTATACGCCACAGATCTATCTACGGGTAAGCATAACAAGGACGGTGGGGAGCAGAATTGGCGGGGCTGTCAGAGTCTTTTTTTATTTATTTACTGAAGCAGAATGTATTCTAAATCACAGCGCGGTGATCGAATATCTATTCATCTTACCTCTCAACTAGTCTCCCGTGGGCAGCCCTTAAAAAAGAAAAAAATTTTGAGAGTGAGAACAATTTTCTTATTATGCCTCTCAACGTCAGAGACAAGGCCCCCGTGAATAATAGAGAACGACGATCGATCTCCCTCGATGCAGGTAACATCGATAACACGATTCCAGGTTAGTTGGACTTCTTTTAGGGTGCAAGCATTCTTCGAAAACGGGTCCTTCAAGGGGGTCTCAAGTGTTTAAAAAGAACACTCGCGATTGCAACTGATGGCGATGATTATATTTTCCGACGTTGAGATGAAAATGAGTGTCATTGTTATTTGTCGCTGTTAGAATTGCAATTCGAAAGCCTCAGGTGAAACAGCATGCCACTGACAGTGAACTTCGACATGACGGAAGAGCAGATTTCTCGCTATCGATGTAAATGGCCGTGTCTGAGTTATTCATTTCATCGTAGTATGTCGAGGCGTGTAAAAACATTGTGCAATATTGTGCTTCGATTTCCTCAGTTCTCCGATCATAGAATACGTCTCGGGCCCTGCGACCAGTGGCCTCCATAAAAATCGTGAAAGTGGAGCACACACGATGCAGGAAAACATACCTCTTTCGCCCGTTCATGCCCACACTGATTGAATGGATGCTCAGAGATATATTCGTCTTTGATCATCCATGGGCACGAGACAGTTAGGGCCCCCTCGGGGATAGCACTTTACCGTCTCTATCGTCGAACAAGAAAGAACAGCAAAGAACCTGGTTGGCTATTGCGTGCTGCTCGGGACCAATGAAGTGAGGACATCACGGGATGACAGATCCCCCTTCTCAAGACACCGCCAAACGCCGTTGCAAGAGAGCTTCCTGTCTCATTTCGACATCCACTCCCGTTATCGAAAGGACCAGAGTAAGTCAACCCGGGTTTCTCTGCAAGACACAGCGCGTTATCGGAGAGGCTGCACAAAGAAATCGAAACGAGACTGAGAACTCGAGCAAGCATAAACTGTACTGCGGGTTTTGCAGACATAAGAAGAGAGGAAAGGATGACTTAGCTGTGGAACAAAAGCGTTTATTTGGCCCTGTTAAAAGTGCAAGCTGTATCGAGGTTCCTTTGCACGTTAAAGCTACATACCTTTCGTTCAACCCCCGACTGTCGATATTCAGAAATGAAACTATTCCCATCCTCGCATGCTCATCAAGTTCAACTGTTGCCATCGCCATCCTGTTGAGCGAATCTGACAGGGACCACTGCTCACCTTGGCTCGGAATATTCACCATAGTCGTGCTTGATGGTGGAACACCTTCGGTCACATTCCTCGAAGTTGTCCGAGGATCATCTAATCCAACCAATAGACTGATTTGGCGCTCTGTTATCCATGCTAGGAAATATGAGGCCGCGTCATCCGACGAATTACTAAGGTCTGGTCCACATCCGGTCGATCCCCGAGGCGCCTTCTTGTCTGAAATGGAATAAACTTGGATGAACAACTAGATACGAACATCTGTTAGAGGACACGTCAGCCTGTCGCCACGTCCTGGGCGGGCTCTTGTCCACCTCCGTGGCTGTCACAGATGAGTAAGGACGAGAATGACAATATCACTTTATTCATGGCGTACCCATGCTTCCAATCGTGGATACCGGATCAGCAAATGGTCAAACAGTGTTCTATCGATGAGTATATAAGCCCGCCCTATTCTGGTCCTCTTCTTTAGATCTCCCTCAACCACTCTTCCTCCACTCACTTCATCTTCGAAAATCATGTCTGGAAAGCTTGTTCTTGTGCGTAGCCTGATCCAGTGCCGTCATATGGCAGCTGACGACTCTTCTTCAGGTCACTGGCATCACTGGCTTCATCGCTGGTCATGTCGCCAATCAGTTCTTGGCTGCTGGATACCGCGTCCGAGGGTTCGTTTCTATGTCCTGGCAACGATACTGTTCGTGTGACTGACCTGGTTTCTCTCAGAACCACTCGTGGTGCCAAGGCTAAGCTCCTCAGCGACACCATCAAAGTCCCTGGGCTCGAATTCGTCCAAGTCGATGACATCGCCACCGACGATCTCACGGAGGCCCTCAAAGGTGTGTGAATGGATAATAAGAAAACGTAGATGTGCCTTCTTACCATCTGATCAGATGTCTACGCCGTGATTCACGTCGCTTCTCCTCTTCCCGGACGCACATCTGTCGATGACAC
>JABCKG010007641.1:0-29232 GCA_018851835.1 Hypsizygus ulmarius | reverse complement strand
AGTCGATACGTACCAGTGAGAATAGTCTGGAAGGCCGATTCGACATTTGAGGCGTCCAGCGCCGATGTCTCGATGAATGACAGCCCGTTCTCAGCTGCAGAGGGGAAGAAGAGAAAGCGCATCAGCGTCATATTCATGTTTCCAATCACAATCATGATCAGCATCGCATTTCATGTTGCGCCCATGCCCACACTGCTACACAGCATAAAACAAAATGCCGTAGCCAACTCAAGGAGGACAGAAGAGAAGGAAGAGAATGAGAAGGAAATTAAAACGCACTTGCAAACGCCTTTGCCTCCTCAGTAGGCACAGCCCTTAGGTGTTTCAAATCGCTCTTGTTGCCTACGAGCATGATGACAATGTTCGAATCCGCATGGTCCCGGAGCTCCTTCAGCCACCGCGTGACGTTCACGTACGTTGCATGCTTCGCGATATCATACACGAGCAGTGCACCGACTGCGCCGCGGTAGTACCTGAACAGAGACATTCAGCACACGCGTAACCGACCGGTGAGACGGACGGAAATTACTCACGCAGATGTGATAGCGCGATACCGCTCTTGGCCGGCTGGATCCCGAATAGCCTCCCGTCAGCAAAACCAAAAGAGTCACAAAATACGAACCACACACCTGTATCCCAGATCTGCGCCTTCACCGTCTTTCCATCGACATTGATCGACCGTGTCGCGAATTCCACTCCAATCGTCGACTTGGATTCTAGGTTGAACTCATTGCGTGTGAACCGTGAGAGCACTGGTGTACGTGACGCAAGCAACTTGTTAAAAACACAGAGCACGCGTTTGCCGCGAGGAAGACTTACGGTTGCTGTTCCGGACGAGGAACAATCAACTTGTGTTATGAAATAAATGAAAGAGAGATAACGCACGATTTTCCGACACCAGAGTCACCAATGAGAACGACCTTGTCATAGCTGTCATTTCAACTTTCCCCCCGCGAGCGACAAAGCGGAAAAGCGCACCTTGAAGAGATAATCGTAGTTGCTTCCTTCAGTCATGATTTCTTTTAAACGTGGGTGTGTAGGATGAGTGGAAAGGTGGAAGAAATAATATGGATATGGGTTGCTGGGTTGGTCTAAGTGTTTGGTTTCAACGTTGTCTGATTGAAATGAAGGATGATGCGGAGTTTGAATGGGTCGGTTTTACGCCTTCACCTCCTCCGAGTCCCAAACCCTTATAAAGCCTCCTCAAACACTCCCCCGAGTCTCCTGGTTTCGCAAAACTCAAATGTAACGAAAAGCGGTGCACGTTTGATTCTCAGCGATAGTAGCATTGCGCCACTCGCGACAGACGAACAGCCGTCTTCTGCTGGCCTGGATATCAGATCGGACCACCAATGTCAAAGCTGCGGCTACCAATCATCAACAGCTCTCAGGAAGGCTTGCTGTTATCGTACAAGTCGCTTAACCCCAGAGCCGGTCGTTTATATCCCGAAATCCATTGCTTCTTCCACCATGGGACTGAACGGGTTCCCCGGCCCGCTGCTCTACGTATAACAGATAAATACCCATTGCAGGAAGTCATCGATTCTTCTAAAATTCCTCAGAGAATATTATACTTCCTTATCTCCCTGTCACTTTCGACGGAAGCCAATGTCGAAGCGCGTCTGTCAAATAATCAAAGTCCGTCCGTCTTGTCCGCCGAAACATATCTACCTACTGCCCACCTTCCCAATGTCACTACTTCCAATCTTACCGAAATATTTCTCCTGTAGCTTAAACCCTCGCACGAAGCGGAATACAAACACTTCCACGCCTCCGTGTGGCCCGGCGTCCTCGCCGCCCTTGCCCGCGCACACATCACTGACTACTCGATCCACCACTACCCGCCGCTGCAGCTGCTCATCGCGACGTTCAAGTACACCGGGGATGACTACTCTCGTGACATGCAGCGCGTGGCGGAGGATCCCGAGACGCGGAGATGGTGGGCGGTGACAGATGGAATGCAGGAAAGCTTTGTGGCCGGGGCGGAGGGGAGTGGTGGGAAGATACCTTGGTGGACGGTATGTTGTTTTCCTTTCTTGGGTTTGCTTTTGTTTTTTGTTTGAGGGATGAGTTGATGTGTCCTTGAATTTAGGAGCTGGAGGAAGTGTTTAGGTTTGAGGGAGAAGTGGCGACATGATCAGGTTGTGTCACGCGTTATCAGTGTACCTGGCTTTTCTTCCTGGCTTTTCTTCCGCTGTCTTCGTGTAGCTTCGTCTATTCTCGGGAGTCCAGACGCGATTCCTTCCAAGCTTACTGTCACTCTGGATGCTTGAACCTGTCTTTTCCGTCTCGTTAAACATGTTTGATAAGGTCCGATACCGCCATTGATTCGTCCACCTCCATTGTTATGGAGTGTTCAATGATATGTAGAGATTGCATTCGGCTCAGTCGAATGCTATGCTGAGCGGTACGCGGTAAACGTTTACTATATAGCTACTTACTTATTGCTACGAAACGACGCTTCAATTGCATTCGACGCTTAACCGACCCTCAATAACTAAACAACTTCTGAATGGGCGACACGGCGCGGCCATATACTGCACTTTCGCGAAATCGACGGCGAATTGAGAGAAGACTCGATACGCACGTTATTGGGTACGTATGTAAGCGAACCGAACATTAATTCCCATGGGATACCCAAATGGTTACATCCATACCTACATTCCAGGTCGACGTCAGCTTCTATCTTGCAAAAAGTCTCGTCCCTGGCCGCCTTTTCTTAATAAAAGCAGTCGTAATGGCATTTCCTAGTATCTACAAACAAAATGTCTGTAATTCTCAATGACCACCTCCTGCCCATCGATGAATCCCCTTTCAAACTTACGCCAACCCTGGAACTCCTGGCCTTCCCTGATGAGCTGCTTTTATTAATCCTCATCCATGTCCCCCCACGCTCGTTGTACACGCTCGCCACCCTCTGCACGAAACTGCACTACATGGCCCTCCCAGTCTACTTCCAACTCTGCGGCCTCACTATCTCGGACGGCACGCTGAACCTCACCCCAGAAAACCTTGATGCGCTCCCCGGGCTCCGTATCGGGCTCTTCGCGGTGCCACAACCCATCCGACGCATTGAGTGTGTGTTTCCGCGTGGGGAAGACGCTTTTTTGGCGTGTGTGCGTAGGTTAAGGGCTGTAGTAGCGCGTTTAGTGGACACCGAGGAGGTGGAGCTGAATTTCAGCTTAATTGAGGAAATGGGTCTTCGTGGATGCCTTGAACCCCGTGCCTGGAGTGAGCCACTGGAAAGTCTGTTGGAAACGGTCATTGCCAGCGGATGTACGAAGCTGAAAGTCAAGGGGGACTTGGTGTGTCCGGAGTGGCTCCATTGGCTCTCGCCGCCCCCACCCCCGCCACCATCTCCTCTTACTGCTCATCGCGTGACCGTGAAGCCAGGGTTGAGCACGCGAATCGCAAAAAAGTTTGCGAGTATAGGGAGAAAACGTAGACCGCGTACCATTCTCGCGGAGTTTCCACCTGTCGAGACCCCTGATGCTGAACCTAGCCCCTCAATAATAGACGCCCCCGTGTCGAATCTTCAAGAGTTGACAATAACTTCAGCCATGCTTATTCACGGTCTCCTCCCGGACTGGACACTCCGTACGTTCAACACCTCCACACACCTAACTACACTCTCCCTCCTCAACGTCCCCTTCGCTCCCCATGCGATCCACGTATTCACTCACATCCACATTCCCTCCCTCGCGCACCTGACCATCAAATCCTGCCCCATCGACTTCCCCACCCTGTCAGTTCTCCTCGCGCGACACGCAGGCACACTCACGGCCCTTACCATCGACAGGCTCCTTGAGCACCCTTACCCCTCCTCCGCTCACGCGCAAACTCAAAGACAAAGAGAAATAGGATGGACGCCCATCCGCTGCGACATCGAGCTGCCCTTCGTGACGTATCTCTGCGCGCCCGCACGCTATATCCCGCAGTTCCTAACGTGGCGCTGCGTCCTCCCTTCTCTCGCCGCTCTCACCGTCCTCGCGGGTGCACCGCGTGCACTCATCCTGTATGAGTTCGCGCTCGTGCCGTGGCATCTGCTGGATTATGTGAAGGACCGCGTGGACGAGTGTGAGTTGACGCTGGACGTGGATGTAGCGCTATGGGACAATGACGGGGAAGGGGTACTGTGTACGGCGGATCCTACGAGCGCAAGGGAGAGGTATATAAGGAGGGTGAGGAGGTTGGTTGTTCGGCTTGGTACGGAGGATGTGAAGAAGAGGGTGTGGGAGAGGTTGAGGATGTGGTTAGAATGCTTTGAGGATGTGGAGGATGTGGTTTTCGTTTTGGATGGTCCGGAGGATGGTGGGAAAAGCTGTTGGGAGGGCGCTGGGAAGACAGGTGGCGTAAGTGAGGGCGGCTTGACCTTGAGGGATGAGAAAGTTAGGAGGGCATTCTTGTATGAGCTCATGCCGTTTTTCGCGAGGGTGCCGAGGGTCAGGATAGGTGGATATGATTTGTGGTGATCGTGTGCGCCTTCAGCATTTTTTGAATTAGTGAATGAACTACCGACGATATCCTTGGGTGAACGCGCGTGCGCTAGGGGCTTGAAAATCTTGAGGCGCGGGCGGAAGTGGTGTATCTATTTCAGAGCGAAGTTTTCAATGGACCCGCGGAAGCTGCACTGCCCAGCGTCCAGTGCTCGGCAGGAAGGAGGCCGTGTTTTCAACGCTTTTTTCGAGGGTGCGGAGGGTGAAGATAGGTGAAGATAATTTGTGCCGATCGTATGCGCCTAGTTAATCACTTCGGCACTGCGAAAAGTGAATTGAATACCTGCGCGCATTGCAAAAAGAGGATTGAATATACATACCATACTCTTGGTTGAACGGCGAGTGCTGGAGACTTTGAAAAACTTGAGACGCGGGCGGAAGTCAATTGTCTATATTTTATAACGAAGTTTTCGAGGGACCTGCGGAAGGTGCACTGGGCATCCAGGACTCGACAGCGTGTGCTTTGACGCCTTTTTTTGCTGGAGTTCCGAGGGTGATAGGTGAATTTGATTTTTGGAGATCGTGCGCTTGAAGACCCTCCCGCATTGCGAGAAGTAAATTGAATACACAAACCATGCTCTTGGGCGCGAGAGTACTGGGGAGCTGAGAAACTAGAGCTGCGGGCGGGTTGTCCTCATAGTGAAGTTTTCGAGGGACCTGCGGAAGGTGCACTGTCCAGCCGTGTCCAATACTCAACAAGAGTTTTTTTCGACGAGAGTGCCCAGGGTGAAAAAAGGTCAATATGATTTTTGGTGATCGTGTACGCCTGATTTTCCTTCCGCACTGCGAAAAGTAATTTGAATACGCATACCGTACTTCTGGGCGCTGGAGTGCTTGAAAAACTCGAAGTGCGGGGGGAAGTGGGGTGGAGATATTTATTAGTGAAGTTTTCGAGGGACGTACGGAAGTTGCGCTGGGTCCAATGACCAGTACCCGACGCAAAAAGTGTTTTTTTCGACGCGTTCCTAATTATAGCGCGTTGCAGGCGTTGGTTTACCCCGACGTTACCATGGAAACCGTTCGATCATCCAGCCACTTTTCTAAGTATCTGTCACGCGGTACGCGTTATTTTCTTTGCATTTCGTTGCCAAACAAGAGCCAAAGAATCCTGGACCGGACCTGCCGGGGTTCGTGATTGAGGGGGTCGCTTCTAGAAAATCGGGTGTGCAGCTGGTTTTGACAGAGGTTTGCAGAGCTGCTGGAAATATTCGCTGAGGTCATGAAATTCCACTGTGGAACAGTCAACTTTCAAAACAAAGGCAATAATTACATAATGGACTCACTTCCATATGGTGGCGGATTCCTATGTCTTTCTCTCGTTAACTCATCCTATCCAACATGTCATATCGTTTTATGACATCCAAGACAATCTAACTCACGGCCGCCACAGTCTTAGCGCCGTTCTTCAGACAGTGCTTACAATTTGCTTACAACTTACAAGGACATGAATGTTATTCCTTGAACCAGATAATATACAGTATTTTCGGCATTTTATTTTGGGGCTGTGACAGGGCTGTGACATTGGTCACTGTCGCGTTCCTAAGGAAGAACGATCGGATTTGATCTTTCCTGGATCCAAATGATCAGCGAGATCACTGAAATCCACATGATAGAAGCCCCTCCTGTGAGTGTTAACTGGTGAAAGATCTCCCAAACACCGGAGCCATTAATTTTACAGACAATTCAGTCATGAAGGACGAGCCTTTAGGCGCTTCAGGCTTGGCCCAAAGGGCCTGGCACGTACGGGTGTGCGCTTTGACCTGCGGTTGAACAAGAACATGGCCTCGACAATCAACCACGGTTGAACAATGATGGTACCGCAAATGGGCAATGCCAAGACGGCCTCGAGGGCACCATAAGGAAAAAATTCAACCATCATTCATATATAAAACATACAATCTTCTCCGTCTTTCCTCAATTCTTCGACTCCCTTCCCCACCCCATTCGGTCTTTCTTTCCCTTCAAGTTGTCCAAGTCTTTCTTTGCAGGCTTCCCCCGACAACTCTTACTTTGTCCTATACTCGTCCTTCATTTCACTTCGCATCATGTTCACGTCCAAGACCGTCATTGTCTTCCTGGCTTTCCTCCTTTCCCTCGTTAACGCGGTCCCACTTCACCACCATGGCCGTCGCGCCTGTCATCCCCACTCCTCAGTCACGATATCCACATCCAGCACCGCAGCCGGCCCTGCATCCACCAACGCGACCGGCACGTTATCCACCACCGCAACCGGCACGTCATCTTCCACCGCAACCGGCACTGCATCCACCGCCAAGCCCCAGGTCAACGTCGAGGATGACGCCGACGACAAGTCGTCCACGGCCTCGTCCATTGCCCCCGTAGCATCTTCTTCCACGAAGACTCTGGCGTCCAGTCGTTCAGGAAACGCTGGGCTCTCCTCCCTGTTCCCCGTCTCCGGCTTCTCCAAATCATGGTCCACCTCCTCGCTCGCTAACAACCCTGTCTCCCTTTCCGATAGCACCTTCCGCCCGACAAAGCTCATCAAAGCTCTCTCGCACGACTACGTTACGGCCCACGGCAAGAAGGCGATGAAGGCACACTACCCCAAGGGCTCGTACACATTCACCCACAAGCCCCAGGGTGGTCTGTCTTTCTACGCACCGGGCCCGAGCAATGTCGACTTGAGCAAGGCCAAGGAGGCTACCTTTGGGTACTCCGTGTACTTTGAGAAAGGGTTTGCGTTTAACCTTGGTGGCAAGCTGCCTGGTCTCTGTAAGTCGATTCATCGATCGAGTTGTAACGATAAGAAGCTCATCGTCGTCGTCATTGAACAGATGGTGGAAACAGCAACTCTGAGGCAACAAGCTGCTCAGGAGGCCGCCGTTCTACTGCCTGCTTCTCTGCACGCCTCATGTGGCGCGCTGATGGTGACGGAGAGTTCTACACCTACCTCCCGCCCTACACCGAGTCGCGCTTCGCAGCCAACAGGAAGCAATGCAACGTCGCTCCCAGGTCAGACTGCAACCCCACATACGGCGCGTCCGTCGGCCGTGGTGCGTTCAAGTTCGCGACTGGGGCCTGGACGACCGTCAGCGAGCGCGTCAGGCTCAACGATGTTGGCAAGGCTAATGGCGAGATTGAGCTGTTCGTCAATGGCAAGAGCGTCATCAGCGTTGGCGGCCTTATCTTGAGGGACAGCTCTGCTGGCAGGATACGTGGTATCCAGATGCAGACTTTCTTCGGTGGTATGTATTTTTAGTTCAGGTTTTGTTTCGTCTGTGTGCTCATGGGATATATGATCGTACTTGATAGGTTCCCAAACCAAGTATGCATCGCCGAAAAGCCAGGATTTGTACTTCTCCGACTTCTCAGTCGCCATCACCGACTCCCTCTAAACGACCGACTGGACTCGACTGGACTCGATACTCACGCCGCCCTCACCCAAACCCCCGACTAACACCCACCCTAAGACTAATCGCATCCAACCTGCGTTGTCGTTGTCGACTTGCTAGATGCATCTTGATGATCCATACTCATTCACACCACATCCTACACATTCACGCACACCACGCACCCCCCCACTGTATCACTAGTCGCATCGTTTTCTACCCGTTGTTTTTCCGCTTCCGCTCCGTCCCAGGTCGAACCTGCTTTTATGCACCTTGTCTTTTCTTTTCGGCGCAAGCTCGGAAGCAAGAGCCGGCTCCGTTGTCCTGCACTCGCGCTGTCACCCTACCTTCGAATCACAGAGTATTTCTATGTCGCTGGTTAATTGCTTTCTTCTTTACGTACGCCCACTTGCTTGATTCATTCTTTCGTGATGGAGTTGGAGTCTGGTGGGTCTTGACGACCCACTCATGATCCTTCTGCAAGACGTTATCGTACGCTGGATAATATGGTAGAACCGGGTTTCATTATTAGCTGCTTTATATTAGACATTAGATAGATAACTTTGGATATGAAAATATACGCCTTACACTCCAACACCCATGTGCTCTGCATTGTCAGTTCTCTCTAATGGGCCCCTCGTGATCACCTTGTTCTCAGCTTGCTCTCATCCACGATTTCACTTGCAGATATCACGACTTGCATTGGAATAAGATTCGGAGTGTACTTTCATAGAGGGAATGGTCACCGTATGTTTTGAACTTGGACGCTACTTGAGTTACCGGCAACACGACTTCCGGACCGGGTCTCCCTGGTTCTTACCACTTGTCCCAAACTTGTCCTGTCAGCCACCAGCTCCCGTTATCGACGTCAGCCTCCCGCTCCTTAAAGGCCATGGACGACCAAGTGGAGCTCTGAGTTGTTTCCCCATCGACATTAAGCTAGACTACAAGGCAAGTACAGTTCTACTACAGAGAACGTCATGCACGGTTCTCTCCTCACACTCTTTTGTCACTACACCCACACTCTTTCGATACTTTCTTTACTCTTCGTCAACCAATCCCATGGTCGCATGAACGCGTCTTCTAAACATATACTTGATGCAGGTCCACTGCCGACTCCCAGATCCCTCTCGTCATCGTTATCGCACAACGGAGCTCTTTCCCGACGTCGCTGGCATTCGAGGAAGAAGCCAAGCGTGGGAAAACGTCCAGCAATGCCGAAGAGCGATTCACTGAGCGTTATACGCGAACGGCGCGTAAATACAATTATCCGTGGATTGAACAATGGCCCGACCAGAGCTATCTCTAGCTGGTATGTATTTTTTTTTAAAACGATGTTATAGTGTTTTAACAAGATAACTTCTGTAAGGCTGGCATCGCTCGATTCGACCGGCAGATGGCCCGACTCTGAAGTGGACTATACAACAGGGTGCGAGGCGCGTCGTGCAAATTGGCCCGCCCAGGAGCACTGGCGCCGTATTGGTTCGATCACCACTTTACTGTGAGCGAGAATATGGGACTGATTGTTTTTATTGATAGTGGTCATGACGGCAGCCTGGTATGGTGGGCTCCACGGCAACGAGAATTACGCCAAAGATGAACCACTAAGGGCTGCCATTTCGCTCGCCATGGACTACTGGTTTAACCGCGACTTTCCTGGTACGGCATGTTTGGGCTCAGGTGGTAAAGCAGGCTGTCCTTGCTCAAACCCGAATAACTACCTCTGGTACGTCAATTCCCAAAATGTGTAATTTTACATAACGAATTATCACGATAGGAACACAAACTGGTACTCAAATGTACGTTTCTTCGCCGTTAATTTCATTTTCCTACCTCTAACTCGTTGCACAGGTCATCCTCATCCCGGGATTAGTCGGTCAGACATGTCTTCTCCTTGACGACGCCCTCTCGTCCACCCAACTTCAAAGTTGCATTCGTATGACAAAGCGGTCATATGAATATAGAGTCGATGAGTTGACTGGAGCCAATACACTTGATGTTGCAAGCATTGGCATTGATCAAGCATTGCTCACCGACAACGTTGACTTGTTGACTGACGCGTACAAACGATCCCACAAGGAACTTGTCATCAAGAATCCAGTCAGAGCTGATGGAATCCGTCCAGATGGAGCATTTGGTAAGCACCTCGAGGATGCATACACGGGACTTGCACTTACGCTCGGTTTTAGGGCAACATGACGGCCTCCTATACAATGGAAATTATGGTTAGTCCATATCACCTTTGTTACTCGGAGTACAACTAGCTGATGACCGAACTCTAGGCAAGGTCTAGTATGTTGCCTTTCCTCGAAAGTAACCATTTCCATGTCAATCCTAACTGTCCGTCAGCACGAAGGACGTTCTCGACATTGAGACCTATGCTGCAGGGACAGAGTTCGCTGCAAACCCCGCGTCTCAATCTGCCTTCGCCACACTTATTGACGGCAATCGTTGGATGGTAATTCGTAATACCGTCACTGGTGTATTGCATTGGGATTTCGTGAGTATTCGCATTCAATTTTAGTCAATACTCTGACGCCATATGGGTACATTCTCAGTCGGCCCTTGGTCGATTCATTAGCTTCCCTGCCGCCAATAACCAGTGTGTGTCCACATGTCCCGGTCCTGTTTGATGCTAACTGTAACATAGAGCTACTGGGAGCATAGACATTGATCTCAAAGTCGTCGGAGACCTTGGAAGAAGTTGGCAATCCCAGCCTCTGATCGACTTTGAAACCAGCCTGTCAGAACAGTCTTCGAGTGCAAATGCTGGAAACCTCGTTGGAAACCGCATGTTCTATACCAACGACTATATGGTATGTTCTATCTTTGTGCGATTAATTAATTCCTTCTGTTGACATCATGTTTGCTATGACAGGTTCACCGCGGTCACAACTATGTCACCACAATCAAGATGCTGTCCTTGAGAACCAGAAATTCAGAATGCATCAATTCACAGAATGTAAGTCGGCTCAGAGGAACTGTAGTATGTTTTAGTTAGCTTAGTTCTGATTTTTAACAATTAGCCACTGGGTTTCCACCTCGCAGATGGCGTCGCTTACACTCACCTTCGCGGGGATGAATACGAAGATATCCCTGCAGCTTGGGACTGGAACCGCATCCCGGGCATCACGACGGACTACGGGGCCACTCCCCTCACCTGCAGCAACACCAATAGGCGTCTGGGCATCGAGGCGTTTGTAGGCGGTGTTTCAGATGGACATGTTGGCATAGCCGCGATGAGATACACTAACCCCGTCACAAAGTCCTTCCATTTCCAGAAAGTGTGGTTCTTCCTCGAGGACGATGTGCAGCATGTCATGGTTTCCGGTGTTTCTTCTACGAGTCCGCAGGCGCCTGCTATATCTGTTCTGGACCAGCGTCGTCGAAAGGGACCCGTCCTCGTCGACGGCATGGAGACTGAGTCTGCGAGTTTCTCTACTGCTCGATCACTGTGGCACGACGGTGTTGGGTACAAATTCTCTGAAGGTGGATCCGCGCTTTCTGTAGAGGTCGGACCTAGGACAGGCGACTGGTCGAAAATCGGCATCTCTGAGCAACCTCCTATCACTGTCGACTTGTTTTCCGCGTGGATACTGCACCAGGGCTCTGAATCATCATCCGTATCGTATTCCGTCTTTCCCGGCATTGGCGCGGATGCCTTCTCAGAAAAACGGGACGGGTGCAAGCTTCAGACCATTCAAGACGACCGTCATATTTCGGCTGTCTTTGACGAGGCGCACCAGACGTTCATGGCGGTCTTTTGGGACACGGCGGGAGGCTCGGTTACATTCACTTCCAGCAGAGGCTCGGCTCCCATCACGATTGCAGCCAACGCCAATTCTGCGGTCATCTACAAATTTCAAGATGGACTTGTAACGGTTTCGGATCCATCGCAGAGCCTGCCGAACGTCGAGGTCTCATTGACTAGCGAGGGTGCGACCAAGGCTTTGACTTTTGTTCTACCGAGAGGCGGTGAAGCGGGCAAGAGTGTCACTAAACGATTTACCAAATGAACATGATCCTTTTTGTTCTCCATCCAAGAGTAAGTACTCATGGCAGCGGAAGCTGACGCTGTATACTGTATGCATAACTAGCGCGCTTCCCAATGAATTATAAAAGCCTGGGCCTTTGAGATACATTAGTTGGTGTGGAAATTGGGCGGTGGCAGTACAATTCGAACCCACTGCTTTTTACTGCTACTTACAGTTCATGCATGTGCATGTACATAGTACAACTTCCGTTGTACAGTTCGTTGACCTCTGGACCACTGTTGCCCTTTGGAAGAAGGTAACAACAGATAACAAATGATCGAATTCGAAACCGGGAGGGTTCTCAAAGCTGTGCCTTGATCGATCTGATTAGATCAATATACCTGCCTCTTCGTCGCATCTTATGTGCACCATCACCTCTCAATGTCGTCTGAGACTCCCAAGGTTGACCAGTTCGCTGAAGCCAACAAGGCTCACTTCAATAGCATCGCACGTGAATTCGACGAATTTCCCCACGCCTATGAACGGGCTCGCAGGTGGGTAGCTATATCGTCGAGTTGCTTAAAGCGTCAGCGCCATATCTGGGCCCTTTTCAAGAACTGCGGAAGCGATGAGGAAGGCTTATCCTTTTGATGAGGATAGAACAACCGCCATGGAGTTCGCGTGTGGTACAGGTTTGTCATTTATACTATTCGAGAAGCGAAATGTAACTAACCATCTTACATTCAAAGGCTTAGTTTCCAGGGAGCTTGCGCCATATTCGAAGCGTATCGTCGGGGTAGATATTAGCGAAGGAATGATTGCCCAATTCAACAAACGTGTCGCAAACCAAGGTATTCCCTCTGAAGAGATGAACGCGGTTTGTATCGAGCTCAAGGGAGAACCCGGAGAGCTTGGGGACGAAAGGTTCGATGTCATCGTAGTAAGCATGTTTCCCTTTGTTTCGGTAAAAATAAAGATAATCGAACTCGCAGTGTGCTTCTTCATATCATCATTTCACATCCATCGACGACGTGACCCGCACCTTGGCATATTTCCTCAAACCTGGCGGAAGCCTGCTTGTCGTCGATCTCAACAAGCAAGACTTTGTTCGTGGACATGAACACGTTCGTAGCGAGGGACAGGGACACGAGAACGACCATAGTCAAAGACATGGGCAAGCAGAATCCTTATTTCCAGAAGAGGTCCACAAGCTTGTACCTCACCGCGGTGGCTTGGGTAAGGATGATATGCGGAAAGTATTCGAAGGCGCCGGTTTGGAGTCCTTCTGCTTTGAAGATGCATTCACTGCAAAACGCCATGGTCGTGATCTGAAACTATTCATTGCAACAGGTAGCAAGCCTAGCGCATAGTTATGCTACTGATAGGGACAAGTTGTAATGCATTTTTTATACCTGATAGGAATTTTAAATGCCCTTGGTCGTGATGATGCACAGTCACTCCACAGAAAATCTACATCCCTATGTCGCCAGAGACCACCGTCGAGTACTGAAAACATAAAATACCGATTGATAGTGTGGTTTAGCCTCTCACCACTTCATCCATTGACAACGTAACTCGCTTTCTGGCATATTTTGAAAAGCCTGGCGGGATTTTGTAGGTAGTCGACTTTGACGAGGAGAAGTTTGCGCCCGGAGAAAGGCATATACATCCACGGGGTCATGGACAAAAAGATGGATTTGATCGCGAAGACAAGACACTTTATGCCTCAACACCATGGTCCGTATAAAGACGACATGTGTGAAGCATTTGAAAGTTGCTGATTCGAGGTTGCTTTCAGGGGTGAATGTAGTGCCAATTCCTTTGACTGGGAAGAAGCCTGACATCTTATGGGCCGTCAGAGGTCAAGGCCATGTATCAAGAAGAATAATAAAAACGGACCAGTGCAGTTTATGCCCGACTGCGACACGTTGGAAAGCAAGAGATAACGCGATGCAAGGACGTTATTCTGAGCATAACAGGTCAAGAGTGCCACAGTTCACCGAAGGACGGCCTGTAGAAGGCGTATGATGAGATATCGACAATAATTGGGAGCCAGGTTAAGTAGCATCCAGAATTCTTCGCGATGGATTCGATTCCGTTCTTATAAGAGTGCTGGAAGGCCAAGGCGTCCAAGAAACCGGGGATGGATGTCAACCAGATAATGGCAGTGACAAAGGTGCCGATACCGCCTCGGGATCATCTCTCGTTATGGAGTGGCTTCTGTTGGATGTCAATCCATCTATGATCACCTCAGAGACAATTTGCCCCCAAACTTGTCATTAAACACAGCATCCATCTTTGCCTTGACCTCACGAAAGGTCTTCCACCACGCCTCCCCGACCAGATCCCCCGGACTCGGATCCACATATCCGTCATCATCAACATACTCCGACCCACCCCAATACCTCCTTAGCAGCACCAACCACCATTTCAAGACCGCAACTGCTCTCTCCACACTTGCATCACCGTGCTTCTTCCCATCCACAGCCGCCACAAGGTATTTCGTGAAAAACTCGATATCCTTCTCCTTCGGCGCCCAACGACGATACGCATGGACCCACCCCTCGATCGCACGCTGAATGTCGTCCGTCTCAGTGAAAAGCAGCTTCTTCTTTGGCTGCTTCAACTGTTGTCGCAATATCGGCGGAGCCGCGAATCGTGCGCGCGGTGCTGGGGCACGCCACAGCAGATGTTCTGGAATTGGCTTCCTTTTCCGTGCCTTGATAACATGATGCTGCGACGGAGAGTCCGGCAGTGAACCTCGTTCCTTGAGAATGCGGAGGCGCGCGAGCTGCTCGTGCTGCAGCGCCGGCGGTAGCATCCGGAAGACTTCTGGATCGATGTCAAGTTCCCGTAGTGCAGCGTCCGACAGCTTCGATGAGCCCGCACGCCCTGCTTTCTTCATGAGAATGCTTTTCTGCCAGGCAAAGTTCTTCTGCGGAGAAGTTATGGCTGGATTCTTGGGCCGCAGTTGGCGGGTGATCCTTTTGAAGTTTGTACCCTTAACGAGGATCTTCTTGGGGAAAATGTTTGCCGCTGCCGCTGGTTGAGCAACGGATATAGGCTGAGCGAGTACCGCAGCACGAGATGGGGAGGCCGATTGGCGTTTATATTCCTCCTCCAGTTCTTTCCGAACATCCGGAGGGAGTGCATTGAAGACCTCCATGTCAACCTGGGAAAATGATGGCAAATCGACGGCCACTGTCGGTTTAGTAGGAGATTGGTCGGGTACTGCCTCGGGGGCAACGACGTAGGGTGGGTCAATGAATATTTGAGGACCGCGTTTATTACCTGCCGGGGGAGGCGGCCCAGCTTTCTTTGAATTGTCGGCGGGTCGAAACGGCAACATAGCCTGCCCAGGTTGCAGATTCTTCTGAGCCATAGGATGCTCAAGCCTCTGGATCTGGATCCCGATGCCTCGAAGCTCTTTCGCATCGAAGTTGAACGACCTAAGCATGCGCCATGCGTGCTCCCCGATGACCTTCTCATCATTTGTAGCCCTACCACCAGCCCCGATTAAAGGAATTTGCTTGTTGTACATGTCGCAGGCTCCGTGTCCAAGGAACTTCACCCGAGTGTGATATTAGCGAAGAACGACATGGCAGCAGATGGGCTCACCTTTGGCGGTTCAACTGGGGCAGATGGGTCACGTTTCAGGATTTTGAGAGTAATTGAGCGCCCAAGCATTCCGATATCGTCCAGTCGTCTCGTCACCTCTGCAGCCATCTGGTAGACGAAAGCTTCTGCTTGCTGATTATTCTCAAATCGAATTCCGTACTGCAAGCAGGTTTAGTATGTTGTTCATGAACGGATTGATGAAGAGAAGCACACATTGATTTCGCAGGAAACCGATTTTCTTGGTTTATCCGACTCAAGATTTTTGTGATCGATACCTCGCAGAGCATTGTACAGCGTCTCTCCCGTTGACTTTCCCAACGCACCACACAAGACAGCCTTGCTCTTATCCATAAGTTCACCCAACGTGGTAGTCCCGAGCTTTTCCTGGGCTTTCTGCTCCGTAGACCATCCAAAACCGTGAAGATCCGAAATACTGAGAGGGGCAAGGAACTCCTCCGTGTCAGCTGGAAGGAGGTGATAGGAACCTGCGGGTTTCGCCCGCCGAGTGGCAAGTCGAGCTAGGAGGATATTGTGCGATATTCCGATGCTCACTAGCATGTGTGTCGTCAGAATTTCATTCACGACACTCGAAGCTGGCTGATAAGACGCACCTTCACAGCCAGTTGCATTCCGTACCTGGGCACGGAGGGCTTCGGCGAAGTCTTTCGCGGGGTCGAGCGCGCCCAGTTCTGAGGAACCTCTTGAACGAAGCTGGGTAACCACACTGGTGATGTCGATGAGAGCTTCGTCGACGGAGACAGCCTGCAAATCATCCGCATGGCTCATGAGAATGGTGTAGAACTTGAGGGAAACTTGTTTATATCTGCATGACATGTTAAAAGTGACTGTGTTGAGGTCATATGCCCACTTACTGCTCAAATTCATAGGGTATTGTGATGATGTCAGGGCATAATATTCTCGCTTGTTGAAGGCTAGGAAACTATGAGTGAGCATAAGTGCAAAGTTGGCAACGCCTCGTACCTCATCCCATTCTCGATGCCAAACTTCCTCGCTTCGTAACTAGCACAGGCAACCTCACTCGTACTCGAGGCTCCACCCTGTGCGCCCTGCGAATGGCAAACAACCACAGGCTTCCCCTTCAATTGCGGCCGGCTCACGAGTCCCACAGAAACGAAGAAACAATCGAAATCGCAGTGCATAATCACTCGGTCGTCTACGGCTTTCTCCTTTCCCTTCCCCTTCCCAGGTGACTTCATTATCAGCTCCGCGCCCTTCATACTGACTCCTTCCCCACGTCCAATCGCCTCAGACTCAACCTTGGCCACGAGTCCCGCGACGCCACCGACTTCGGCCCGTTCTTGCGCCTCTTGGACGAGACTCTTCAGTTCAGCTTTCCACGTCGAGAGATGATGAAGCCTAGAGTTCTTATAAAATCCTTCGATGAAATCTGGGGCTACAGATGTGTGGGCCTTGCGCCATTCGGGGTTAGCCATGACTCGTTCGGCGATCGGGTTGGACTCGTGGTCAGCATAATTTGGTGGTTCCTTCGGCCGTTTTTGAGGAAGTTGTTCCATATGCTTAGGCGAGTCGAAGGCAGGTGGGCCCGGCGCATTTGTGTTAGGTTTCGTTGGAAGGACTTGGGATACATGCCGCCGGGGTGGCGTTTTGTATAGATCCCTGAGAGCAGCAGCACTTGTCATCGGGCGAGAGCTCTTCGAGATATTGGTCTGTTTGGTCTTTAAGCCTTGAGTGGCTTCTTGTCTCTCATCTGGGGTGAAGATGAAGTCCTGCCATGATAATAACACGCCTGCTTTTGCACTTGCGACAAGCCACTCAGGTCGAACAACTTTCATGTTCTTGAAATCACGTATTTTGGCAGGAGTAAGCGAACATGTGATGATGTGCGTTCTAGAAGAAGAATTGAATAAGAGGTGGCAAAGACAAACAAAGTCAAGGGAGGACATACACGATACTCTTCTTGTCAAGATACGGCTGGAATACGCCACCGTGTTTGACTATTAATTCCCGAAGTTCTTGGACAGAAGGTTGAGTGTAGCCGTTGATCTGTAAACCCGTCAGTCTGTGTAATGTCAAGAGAAATGAAACAATACACGTACGTAAATCGCGAGACCTTGGAAAATCTTGCTGGTGAATAAAGATTCCCTATTGTCTTCAATTTCTGTATTCTGAATTTGCAGTTTTGCGCGTTTCCGCCGCATATACTCTCCAAATTCGCCAAAATGAGATGCCCCATAGACCGCTTCGTCTTCAACTTGATCTAGACGTGACTTGCCCCGCTCTTCAAACGCTTCCAATCTTCGGCGCTTCAGAGAAGGCTGAGAAGGTGGTGGTGGTGCTAACTCCTGGCTTTCGTTGAATTTGTCATTTTTGTCCTGTGGAATGACGTCTCCAGGAAGAACAGCTGTTTCAAGAGCCTCGAGAAAAGCAGAGTCATCCTCTTCGAAGTAATCAGATGAATTAGATTGCGATGGACCAGGCAAGTCCATATATCGTTTACATTCCAGATTTTGTAGTGAAGGTCATTGACGAGAAGATGAAGTCCAAGTGAGTCGGAGTCACTTCGGAGTCTCAGTTGCGCCACGACAAAGCCAAATAAAAACGTCTGCCGATTTGGTTCCGAATCCCATTCTCCTTTAAGTATGGTCGTCTATTCTTCCCTATTCTCCCTTGACCAGCTTGAACTAGCTTTAAAAACTTGAAGGAACTGGCTTTCTATTTAATAAGCCTCACCGTATCCGTGCGTCGTTCAAGCAAGACAGCTCACTGGAACTAGGAAATCAGCAAGTGACCTATCCTGCTGTAAGAGGGCCCCTCGAGATAAGACTCGCAGCAACTCCTAGGTTACTCCCAGTTCCAAAATGAGGGAAAGCGAAGCGTGAGGGAGCTGTCTCTATCGATAAATTTGCCTCTTTCACAGGAAGACAGGTTATCAGTCTAGACTCTCGACCTTTTCCACCCCTGCATGCAGCATAGGTCACCACTCGATCGTTTCGACAATGCCTGCTTCTGACAAAAAGGAGATTTGGATGTGGGTCAAACTTCAGGCTTCCCGCAGTGTTGATGATTCGTCCGAATCACAGGTGGAACAAAATTAGCCATCCCCGTTGCTCAGTTTTCGAAGCTGACAAGAATTGGTCTCAGACTCTCAGAAGCTTAAAAAGGATTCCAGGCTTGGGCATCAGAAACCATAAAATGGGAAGATTCTCTAATTATAAGGTGTTCCGTCAAAGACCTCCAATCTAATCCTGCCGATGAACTTGATACCCATCCTTGCTCTTGCCCTTGCTGGGAAGGCTGTCTCGTCTTCAGTATCCAGCACCGGTACCAGTGATCTATTAGAGGTACGATTTTGTTTTCTTCATGATGTGTACGTTATGTCTAATGCCACATTTCCAGAAAAGATCACCACCCACATTTAAGGTGCTAGGCAACGCAATGGAAGTGCGTCCTTCGCCTGAAGACTCGACGTCTCCGGGTATCCAAATCCAAGAGCCTGATCTCGTCGACGCTTTGAGTGCTCCTACTCTGGCTGCTTCCCAAGCCCCCCTGCCAGTACAGGGTACTATATCAATACCCCTCATAAATAATCGACATTCTCGTGCGGGGCATCCTACTTCTCCTGGTCACTTCAAGCCCAGGTCAAGATCACGTCGTCGAATGCCCCGTCGTCACCATTTAATTCACCGTCATCCGTAGCATAATCCCATTCACATTTTCCTCCTATTCCAGTGTTTTCCATTACTCCAGTGTTTTCCATTGCCAATGAATGTGGAATGGGCCTCACATCAAACAAGCACGGCACATGAGTTTTTCTTCGTAGCTAGACTCCTAAATACCTATAAAACCTTGGATATCATCGGTCGTGTACTGTCTCGGAGTGTTGGTGTCGAGGGCAGCTACATACATACCAGCATAAATCAAGCATAAATCACATCCTTTCAGATTCTTTCGTACTACAGCAGAAGTCAACATTTCAACCCTTGATTCAGATCAGCCTTGAATTGGTGCACTCATCGCGTTCTTCGCAACTCAAGGAAGCCTGTCAAGTTCCTCCTCGAGCTCAGGATACCACGAATTCGCCTCACAACCAATTCTGGCGACCCTGCAATTGAAGCTCTCAAGAAATACATACTGGCGGCTTCCTTTCGTAATTACTTTATATGATTTATGGTGACCGGATGTCCCATATTTGCACGTCTATATATGCCATGATATCCAGCCTATTCCAGCCTTGCACTATGTACTGCGATATATTTTACAATGACCTGTACTCTAACTATTGTCAGATAAGGACGGTTTATCGTGTTCTAGTTGAAGCGCACGTCCCTACTACTAGACTAGTGAACAGACTTCGCTTAAACTACTTATACGCCAAGGGAAACGTCAGCTAATGCATCCGCGCTTGCCGCCCGATACGTACAACTAATTGGAGCCCTGACTCGCTCTAATCTTCCGTACCATCACCACCATGCTGGGCAAGCCGGACGTCGAGGAGGGTGGAGGATATGCTTCTCACGAAGCTGCTGAGCGAGAGACTCTGCTTCCCACCACTTCGGGGGCACACGACGGCGACGGCAATCCACCAGCTAAACCTCTGAACTTCCGATTCTTTTCAAACAGACAGTTTGGAGCTCTGCATATCCTGGTGGCTTTCCTCGCAGGCACCCTCGCATGTGGCTTAGGCCAACTCGTCATCTGTGGTCCCAGATGTTTCACGGGCGGAAGGACGACTCTTTTGGAGGCAGCGGCAACTGCAATAGTGGTTCCGACAGCGAATGATGGTTTTGTTCCTCCGTATGTAGGATCAACAGAACGTCACCATTTTCCCCCCGCGAAACCCACCAATGCTCGTCCAACGCTCTTCCCGACCAACGTGGGCTACGCTGGCGGTACGCCCACAGGGGCGGAGCCAGCACTCATCGCCACTGCCCCGTCATACCCAATCCACACAGGGGCAGCCCAACTCGTCGCACCAACTACTTTGGGACATAAAGCAAGGAAGGGAAAAGTGTTCGATCTGTTTAAGAAATGGGGCAACTTGTCCCCGTGGTACAGTGTCGGACGGAATGCGTTTGGGTTGGATTCTGGACCAGATGTACCTGAAACATGCAAGGTCACAGGTCTGCATTTCTTGCACAGACACGGAGCGCGCTATCCTACTGCTTGGGGTGAGTTGCTCGTTGGTTCGGGTTTGGGGTTCGAGACAATGACAGACCAATAGCCTCATACGGGGGTCCCGCCAACTTCTCGGGAAGACTGAACGCTGCGGCCGAGAAGTGGAATGCGTCAGGCGATCTGGATTTCATGAATGAGTGGTATGTTCCGAGGTATCATCCAGGTTTCGCGTCGCTCATCTATTGCAAAGGACGTACAAACTTGGAGAGGAATGTGCGTGCTATGATGCTATCAAAAGAGAGACAGTCTTGGAACGTCTACCTCTATTCTAGTGCTGACACCGTTCGGGCGACAACAACTATGTAGGTGCAAGTGGTCTGGATTCTGGATATGTGACTGAATTGTACCTTGCAGTCGACTTGGGAGTGTCCATGCGATTGAAATATGGGTTCCTTCTCAAGGTATGAAGTTCATGCTTTCCACCCATCCGAAGCTGAACCCCTTTCAAGGATTTCACTAAAACCAGGACCATTCCCGTCTTTCGAACTGAGTCACAGTACGCATGAACCTTGCTGTACCATAATTTTGTCTGACCAACGCCAAAGGCACCGCATGCTTGCATCAGCGCTGAACTTTGCCATCGGGTTCTTCGGCTATCCTTACCAAGGTCAATACCAACAGAGTATCACCATCGAAGCGGACGGCGTACGTGCTGTCCTTAATCATGGTATGAATGTCACTAACACGTCAGAGCAGTTCAACAATACCCTTGCACCATACAAGACGTAAGTGCCTATTCTGGGGAAGATGGATTATCAGAATGCTGCTTATTCTCCAATAGATGCTTAAATGCTAATGACAAGAGTAAGAGCGACCGCGGGGTCTATTATGTCAGGAAATGGGCGGACATCTATCTCAAAGATGCTCATGCTCGCCTAAGTACGCTAATGAAGGGCTTTAAACTCTCCATTGAAGATGTGTACGCCATGCAGCAGACATGCGCCTACGAGGTGTGTCGGAAGGTGTCGCCTCCCTCTTCGGCTACTGATTCCAACATGCCGCAGACCGTCGCACTTGGATATTCTAAATTCTGCGAGGTCTTCACGGAAGATGAGTGGGAAGGCTTTAACTATGCGTACGTCATCAATGCCATTGAAACTGCAATGACGCATAATCTGACAATGCGGTGAATCAGGCTTGATCTAAGCTTCTGGTAGGTTTCTTTCGGTCTCGCATATGACCATGTAGACCGACGGCTGTGATCAGGTACGGCTATGCGTTCGGCTCCCCCGTCGCACGCGCTCAGGGTATAGGCTGGGTACAAGAGCTTGTCGCACGACTTACGCAAACGCCTATCGCGGAACACAACTCGTCGACGAACTCTACGCTGAATGACAACCCCGTCACGTTCCCTCTCGGACAAAGCCTTTACGTCGACGCGACGCACGAAGTGGTCATCTTGAACAGTGCGTTGACCAGTTATATTCACTTCGGCGATATATAGCATCTTAAACCAAACAACAGTTGTTACCGCGCTCAACCTCACAAACTTCGCCAAATCAGGACCTCTCCCATACGACCACATCCCACCCAATCGCTCCTTCCGAGTCTCCCAAATTGCGCCATTTGCCTCCAACCTCCAATTCCAGCGTACGTCCTTCCTTCCTTCCTCTTACTGTTTTGTCCTCCTTCCGCCCAGCTAACCGTACCCTTTCTTATCCATCAATATCCATTCAGTCTTGGAATGCAGCTCCCTTCCCGGCACGCAGATCCGCATAGTTATTAACGACGGCGTCACCCCATTGACGGGGATCAAAGGCTGCCCCAAGCAGGATGATGGAATGTGCCCCGTGGAGACGTTCGTCGCGGCGCAGAAGGAGATTGTCGCGGAAACGGACTGGACGTATGACTGTCATGGGAATTGGACTGTCCCCGAGGGACCGGCATGGAATACTACCACTGGTTCGCCGCCCAGGAAATAGCGCCATCGTGAATGAGCGGTGATTTTTGTGTCTTGTTCATGTTTTTCACTTGTTGTTGAAACTTGAAGCATACCGCGGAATCTTGATTTTGGCTTGGTGGATGCATAAGCAGTGCTTTTCTTGCTCCCAGTGTCATCTTCCACATACACATACCCTTTTTCACACCGTGACTGCAATGATCCTATGACTCTAGCTTTGAGTTTCTGGCATACCTAAATCTATTGTTTTCTATTCACGCTCAATATATTGGATAGGACATCACCATGCACTGGATACTTTTTTAACCTGGCCGCGATATGCAGAATGCATAAATTAAATTTATTCATAGATCAAAGCCATATTCTTCCTCTCGCTATTATATCCCAGAGCAAACACAAAACAAACAAGACAGAGGAGTCCGTACGTATATCTGACCCCCCAACCACGACCCATTTAAACACCACCTACACGCGATGATACGGCGTAACCAACAACGGCATCTGATTGCCCCCCTCTGGGTCTGTCACGAGCACGGGCCGTTGCACGATCGAAGACTTCTTGATGATATCCTTCGCCGGCACCGCAAGCTCGAACTCGAACGCGCGCACCAACGTGAATATGAGGGCTTTCATCCTAAAAGGGGCAAAACAGAGACATCACTCAGCATATACACATGACGCTTTGACAAGATAGCAGAATGGAAAATTTCTTACTCTACGAGAGAGAAGCGATACCCGATGCATGCGCGTGGGCCACCAAGGAAGGTCAGCTGGTTGCCCCAGATGCCAGGGATGCTGTTCGTGGCTTCGGGGATCTTTTCCCAGCGTTCGGGTCTGGTGTGGGTTTGCAGTGAGCGATGTCGGTCAGGGGTGTGGTCAATCAGAGAGAGGAGTGGTGGGCGACGTGAGGTATGAGAACAAGGGAGAATACGTCAGTCATGCAAAAGGCGAGAAAGGCAAGGCAAACCGCACTTGAACTCCATGGCGTCTTCACCCCACATCGATTTATCACGGTTCATAGCGAGGATCGGGATCAGAAGCGTCTGGCCCTTGCTCACTCTTCATCCCCAACAGTCAAGAAAAGAGAAGAGAGAATCATGAGCCTCACTACCCACGCCAATCCAATCACTACAAAGTTAAACACCCACCGAATCCCGTTATGTACACGCCCCTTCTTATCCACGACCGGCGTATTCAGCGGCAACACATCGTCCTTCGTCGCAATCCTAATGGTCGCCGGCACGGGCGCATGCACGCGCAGCGTTTCGCGTACAACCATGTCGAGGTACGGCAGCGCGTTTAACTGGTCCATTGTTGGGGTGTCCGTGTCTACGCGCAGGAGCTCGTCACGTAGCTTGTCCTGCACAATCTTGTTTTGAGTAAGCGCGTATAGGGCCCAAGTCGTTCCGGTGCTAGTGGTATGCTAAGCCAGACTAGCGGATGTGGATAAATTATTAAAAAAACATACCTAGTAGTTTCGTGCCCAGCGATGAGGAACGTCGGGACCTCTGAAATCACAAACAGTGCCGTGATCAGCAATGGGAAAAATAAATGACATAAGGCATAATCTCGAACTCACGAGCCAACACATCCTGATCTGACATACGCTGGTTCTCCGGGAGGTCCGTTGCCATATTTGCCTTGACGAGCAACGACAGCAAATCCCTCGCCTTCCACGCGCTCTTATCGCGTATCGACGCCTTGCTCTCGCGCAGCAGTTGATTTCCGATACGCGCCATCGTCTTCTGTGACTTCTTGACCTGCTCGTCGTGTTCATGGTGCTGAAATGAACAGTAAACTATATAATTTTCACTTAGACTTTGGGATTATGGGACTTGCCAAGAAGCGAAGGAAGGGGAACCAAGCACGGAGCATGGGGACGAGGGATATCTGCGTGCCAGCCTTGAACATCGTCGCAAAAGCTTCGTTGAGCTCATTTTGCTTCGGATCGCTGCTCAGCGCATGGAAATCGTAGTTGAACCCTAATCAGAACAACAATACCACATCAGTATTACTACTGCTTCGCTGCCAAAGGAAAATATGAGACGAACCTGCCTGACCGATGACATCAAGCGTCATTCTGCTCAACCACGACAGGACGTTGATGCGGCCGGTGCCGCCTTGTTTGGCGCTATCTGAGGCCCAGATATCTCGAAGCTGTTTCGTTGAGTATGATAACCTGGCTCGTGGCAAATGCAAATAGATACCGAAATAATACGTACTTGAATAGACTTTTCAATGAAGATCTCTGTGAGCTCGCGGACTTGAGCTTGCCCGAATGCAGGGTTCTGAAGATCTGCTTTGAGGAGAATCTTGGTGAAACAAGACACGTGTGGTGCGTACCATGATTTTGCGCTTGGTTGGATTAGTCTTTGTCAGACACGAAAAGGATATGGACGATTAGAGTGTAGTACCTGCTGCTTATGCTTATCACCTTCAACAACAAGGACACCTACAACCGATAGCGACGTGAGACTAGTAAGCCATGCTCATGCACACAATGTGCCCACCAGCACCCAGGATACGGCTGAGATTGTAACGTGCTGATTCCGGTTTCTGGTAATCATAGCTATTCATCAAGACGTGGTTCAGAGCCTTCGTGTCCATGGTATACAACCGGCTCATCTGCAAGTTCGTTGCATCAGAACCGAAGCTGATCATTTCCTTTCAAACTTTGAGAAGATACTCACCCCAAACAACCCAGTATACTTGATAGTTGTCCCATACTCCCTGACCCATTTCTCCTGGAGTACTGAGTTCTCCTATAAAATAAAGATGCAAACGGAAAAATCAGCCCTCGAAAGAACGAAAACCGCCACCGGCAGAGAATAGAGAATGCACCGCCTCCCAGATCTCCTTGAAATTACCATAGATCCAACTACTGTTCTTCGGTCCAGGAAAATCACGCAGTGGCGAAGTAAGCTCCTCATAGATCAGCTTAAGGACCTTAAATAGGCCATACGCCGCCAGTGTGGCGGCCACCGAACCGACGAGTTGGACGATGACAGCCATGTGGACTCGAGGAAGATGTGCAGCGATGATAGAGTATGTAATTAGGATTTCTTTTACGTTTCGCAGTCACCAGTGCTTCGGATGTGGCCTTAAATAAGAGCTGGAGCTGTCTTGTTCGGCTGGATCTTTGTGTTTTACGGCGAGGAGACGCGTACTGCACACATAAAGATGCGATGCTGCAGGATGCTGCGCAAATGTCAGTTTCTGAAGTACTGTACCTCTGTCTTATTTAGAAACGGAAAGACGACCGCGGTCTGATTGCGGCTTCGTCATCCATCCACATAAAGCCCGGCCCGACAATTGGACCTGCTTTGCCGGTGCCTGTCAATAACGACACCCACGACTGTACATAGGGATTACAGGACTCAAATCCTTGTTGGTGGTAACGATGTTCCAAAGTTCCCTGTAGCTAGTGGTAGATACATCCTGGCGGGTTCATATAAATGTGTGGGCGATGCTACAATGTATAGGAAGAGAGAGGAAGGGATAGGCAAGAAAGTCTAATACGAGGAAATGTCAGGAATCGACGAACAGATGTCGGTATCGTAAAGGAGCCGTAATGAATGATACAGTAATTCAAAAAGTAAGGGGTAACAAGCCTTGTGCACAAACCTCGTACAGATTGAACGAAGAAAAAATAAGAGACGGGAAAAATAGGACCAGAACCCCGAAAGAAATTTACTCAGTCTCCTCATTTGTATCCGGAGCAGTCTCCACTGTCGCCCTCCTCCTATCATTCTCTTCCGCCTGATGACTCGCCTCTCTCGCCTCCTGATCCCTATGCTCCTCCTCCGTCAACATATGCTGCCTGACACACCTCAACACAAATGTACACGGCAACAACTCCCCGATCAACCTTCTCACTGTCCTCTCAGCACTTGAAATCCCGCCAAACATCGTATCCTTTCCCAAAAAGTCCAGCCTCCTTAGCCCATCCCCAAGCCTACCCCCTGGTACCCCAATCGATCTTGATCGATTATGCCTATACGCCTCCCCAATCGCCCTCCGTCGTTGCGTCGACAGCGCTTCATAGTCCGCCTGCGTCGTCAGCTTATGAAACTCGTCACTGAGCCCATCAATCAGCTCCCCACACGTCACGCCCACAGCGGGGTTGCGCGCCTGCACGCGCATCATCCACGGTACCGTCTCCGACACGATGTTTACTGCCGTCACGCGCGGGAACGTCGCGGGCTCATCTCGACCATTCGCCCATGACACATGTCCTGGATCCGTCGAGCGCTGACAATTGCTCGACTGGAACAGCATATTCCAAATCAAGTGCGGTCGATCCCCGCCGTTCTCCGGCAGCGGCTCAACCAGCGGGTTCAGTTTGACTTGCGCACCGACCACACGTACGAGGAACGGTTCGAGCGCCGGCCCATCTACATCGAGCATAAACTTTCAAAATCAGGCTGACCTGGAAACGACAAAAGACATACAACTAGTTCCAGCAATAAACGGATCCATACGATCCCCCACATAACGCATATTCGACCGCCCTAACAAGCGCTGTGGCAGGTTCATATGTGGCGCCGGGGGTTGCGAGTACATCGCCTGCGCATGCGCGTGGGCCTGCTGAGCCTGTGCTTGCTGCGTCCACGTCGGTCCTGGAGGCGGCTGGCCCCACGGGTCCAGCGTCATCGGCATCCCAAACCCAGGGGTCATTTGTGGCGGCAGCTGCGGCATCGTTCCCCACGCGCCCGTCTGGGGAATATATCCTCCATACCCAGCGTACGCGGTATGCGGTGGTTGCTGCTGCTGTTGCGGGGGCGGGCCGTAATATTGGTACGGAGCTCGCGGTGGCCCGCCCCATCCACCACCAGGTGGTGCAGACGCGGGCCCGTACGGCGTATGCGGATAAAGGGGCGCGGAGGGTCCCGCCATGGGCGAAAAGCGTGGTGGTCCGAGGTTGGGGAATCCGATGTAGTCAGTGGAAAAGCCGTTTGCATCGACCTGGGGCTGCTGGGCGGAGTGCTGCGGGTGTTGGGGGGTCACGGGTGGGAGGTTGGGAATGTATCCGGGGCCGGTGTAGGGCGTTGTGGGGTAGGCGGGGTAGGCGCCGGGGTGCACACCGACTTGGCCCCAGGGTGGCAGCGTATTTGTGCCGCCGGGGGAGGGGATTACGGGGGGATGCGGTGGGTTGGGCGAGCCGTGGGGGGTTGGCAGCGGAGGTATGAAGGGCGTGCCACGATGCGACATACTATTTTATGGTATCGGGATCGGGGGTGAGGCTGTAATTTGGAGTCACAGCACCGCGAACTCTGAGATTCCTTTACGGAGCAGGAGAGGGGTCGATGCTTTGGAAATGATGTTGGATATGCGTGGATCGGAAAGTTGTGACTCGTGCTTATTTGCAAGTTATAAGAATATAGTTCCTGTTGATCACTCGAGCATGTCAATGTTAGAAAATGATAGAGCAATCTTCACTTGATCCGTGCTTGTGATCGTGCGTCAGGACGCTTCCTCAGTTGTAGGCCTTGCTAAAGTCCACAGTTTGTGCTCGGGAGAAATCGCACTCTCAGGGCAGCTAATGCTGTGAACATTTGTTGTCAGATATACGATTGAGGAAGTGATGTTGAACACGCACAGATCGGAAAGTTATGACTCGGGCTTATCTGCAGATTTCAACAACGCGCTGTGGAAAAGATAAGGGTGTAGCCTTTGCTGATGACTGGGGCGTGTAAAGATCAAAAACGAGGTTGAGTCGGATGGGCAGAGCAATCACCACCTGTTCCGTGTTGTGCCTTATAACGTTTACTCGATCCGAGGCGTTTCTACGGTCCACTGCCTGTGCTCGGGAAGAACCACGCTCAGGGCGAATACTGCTGTGAGTATTTCATCTTAGATATACCGCCTCATGCTCTCTCAACTTCTGCCACTTGCCTGGAGTAAATCTGGCTACTAGTAGAGTTCGAATCGTCTGGTTATGATCGGTATTCCTGGGTATTTTCGAGCCCCCTGAGAGAAAGAATGTTTCGTGTCGTCGAAGAGGATCGTTACCAGACTCTATAGATGATGGCAGTGCTGGAGGTCGTGTACAGTAGTGTAGGCCCCGGGGTCGCGACTCGGGGCGTTCGCTGTTGGCCCTGGCGGACTGGGCAATCAGATATGATTATATCGTGCACGTGATTATAATTATATACAGTAGGTTAGGGACACCCACCTCTGGCAGAAAGCTATATTTCCCTCCGACATATCTAATACATAAAACGACAGTGGTGTTTCCCACGGGGGATAAACAGGTAGACATTCTGATTGGCCGGCGAACGCGGCTCAATGAGAGCACTTCAGTGTTGCTTCAATTTGGCTGCAATGAAATGTATCATGCATGAGCAGAAACTTCTACTTAAGTACTGCTACCTTTAACATGTTGTGTTGTCTGAATTAGACAGGTATTGTATATGCCTGCCATGAATGAATGAGAGCTTATGAGAGCTTGCACCAATTGCCATACTGTATTTACATTTTGTATATTAGACAAGGAAGGGCACGAGAAGGTTGCTTGGTTATCTCTGGAATTCAAGTTACTATGTTTTTTTTTACAGTAACACGGGGCCGCCACGAGGAGCCAACCTATGGTTAGCGATGAGTGGTGGCCCAAGTCAATCATTTTCACCCGTGCGAAGCACGGGTAACTGCTAGTTCACTTTATATCTATTAGATATTGAGAATAACAGAACACAGAATATATCCCCTGCATATCTATTGTCATATCCTGCACATGA
>JABCKG010007640.1:0-31552 GCA_018851835.1 Hypsizygus ulmarius | reverse complement strand
AGATCATGCATGGTGACGAGTACCCAAAAGAGGCGACCCTCACAGCAGAGTACGGAGAAAGCAGGAAAACAAACAACGAAAGCGAAGGCAATAATTTCAAGAAAAGAATATCAAGGTGTCCATGCTACAGTGAGGACGGGTATACTTATAGTTTGATTGCTGGGGTAATATCAAGCAGGCACTGGTAGCATGCTCCTTCGCTTCGAACTTACGTCAACGTTCTCTTTCTCGTCCTTCTCGGAGACACTCGGCGCAGGACTAGCATTAATCGCTAGTCGCGACAGTTTAGTCTTGGGCTGCATGCGTTCCACGGATGACACACGCCGGTGAGGGACAGTGGCTCCGGCTGCTGTGGCCATAGAACTCGAACGAGACAGGGAAGATACACGCGCTGTGGGCGTTGGAGTTCCAGCCATTGACGTGCGTGGTTTTGGTGGAGGAGGCCCCATCGACCCTTCCATCCGTTTGGAGGTCGACGCACTCGACGTTGAGCCATTCGCGCGCACACTCTTCCCTAGTGCTGAAACTTTGCCAGACATTCCGGCGGGCGTGCTGTCGACCGAGAGTTTACGTTCCTTGGCCGTGGTGCTGCCAGTATCAGACAGGACCGAGGAAGGGCGGGAGACAGTAGGAGTCTTGAAGATCGTCGAATCGCGTCGCCCTGCCTGAACGCGTGAAGCTGGGGCAGGTGTGCTGCCTCCTGTTCCTCGAACACCCAAGTTTCGCTTGATCTGTGGATATGCAACATATAAGTATAGGGGAAAAGAAAAGACAAATGCGACACTGACTAGCTCCAATTCTTGCTGCTTCGAGTCCAAGGCAATATTCATACCATTCAAATCCTCCTTATCCTTCGCTCGCAGCTTCGCCAACTGGACGAGCTTTACCTCCTTATCCGCGCTCTCCTGTTGCAACTCATGAATCTGTCTCCTCAAGCGCTCAACTTCCTCCTTCAACGCGCCGATCTTGTCCTTTGACGTCTTCATCTCCACCTCCACCGCAGCCAGCTGGCGGACCAAGGCCTCCATCCGTGTTCTGGACTCGCCTTCCTGCAAAGACACATCCTGCAACGCCCTGGCTTGTTCGTTGACAATGTGGGAATGCTCTCGCCGGAGGTTGGACATCTCCTCGCGGAGCTGTTCAGCCTCAGCTTCGCGTTGTGCAACGCGTTGCGAGTTTTCGTTGATCTCCTCGTCGCGCTGTCTGAGTTTCTGTTCCACACGAGCGACGTTATCCTGGGCGAATTGTTGTTCCTGGTCAAGAGCCGAAATACGATCATCACGTTCTTGGATGGCACGATGGAGGCTGTCAGAGTGGTTACGTTCTTGCTGGAGTTGATCCTCAAGCTGATGATCACGGTTAGATTGTAGACTCATGCGGAGACAGCGAGCAAAGTCCTACCTGCTCTCTCTCCTTCTCAAGCTCATCCTTATAGTTCCACACCTCCTGGAGTTCGCTCTCGAGTTCGGCTTTCTTCGCCTCGCTATCGTTCCACTGAGCATCCATGTTAGTGACCTTATGCTCGAGCTCCTCGATGTCGTGTTTGAGGGCATCGCGTTCCTTCTGAAGCTCAAGAATATTCTTCTCTAACCCCTCGATCTTCTCCGTCGCCTTCTCGGTATGCTCCCACTGTGCATTCAGCTCCGCCTTGAGAAGATCAAACTCGTCAGTCCGGGCTTTCAGCTGGTCCTTGGTTGTCTCCAACTCGATTTCAAGCTCGATCTTCGCATCCTGCAAATTATGCACTTTAGTAACCAAGTCGGTCCTCTCCTCTTCCCATCCAAATTCGGCAATCTGATGTCTTTGCCGCTCCTCTTGTCCCCTCTGCTCCTTCTCAACGATAAGCTTCTTCAACTCCTCCTCGTCGATCATCGGAACACTGACGTTCCCCATCATCTCCATCTGCTCCTTTGCGTCCCTGATACCCTCCTTCAGCTCCCTCTCGCTCTCATCTCGGCTCCACAACATCTCCTTCAGCGACATCACATCCTCGCTCCTCTCCTTGACCAGATTCTCCAGCGTGGCAACCTCATCCCTCAACATTTCCTCCCTCCTCCCCCAATCGCTCTTCTCTCTCTCCATTACGGCAATCTGCCGATGCAGCAACCTCAGCGCCTCCCCGCTGGCCTCATCCATGATGCTGCGCTCCATACTATTTTGTCTTGATCCCTCCACCTCCTCCTCAAGATACCGACAAGTCTTCTCGAGCTCCTGCACCTTCTTCTTCCAACCTCGCAACGCACCCTTCCGCTTCGCGTCATCCCGCTCCATATCTGTCACCTTCTTCCCCAAGATTTCCACTAGCTCATCTCGCGCCCTCAAGTCTGTCTCGTACTGTTGGCACAGCTCCGTCTGCAATGCCAACTGGGTCTGCAGAGAGAATATAATGTTCTCCTCCTTCGATGTCTTCCGCATGTGCTGCATGGGCGCACCTTGCGGAGGCGTGACGGGGATCATGGTCTGCGGCGTATAGTATGTCGTGGCATTCGCACGGAAGGGGTCTGGCTGCTCAGGTGCGCCTCCAGAGTACACGACGAGGTCCTGTGAGGACTCATCGTTAATGTCCGCCTCAGGGGGCTTGGGTGACGATCTCATCATGGACTGGAACACGGTGTCACTGAGAGCGCGACCTCGGTTCTTGGTAAAGACGGGTGAGGCCGCACGGGATGCGGACTCTGCTTCCTTCTCATTGAGGAGAGACGGTTTGAGGTTGGCGGACGCGGAGGCGAAGATGCCTGAGGTATTGAAAGAATCGTCTGCCGATCCTTTGCTAGTATTACCTATGGAGTGGAAAACCGTTTGCCCAAAACTAAATGATTGGCTGCGATCGTGCAGAGCCGCAGGAAGACGAGGCGACTTCTCCTTCGCATGGAAGATAGTTTCGTCAATAGGCATAGCATTCTCCGTGCTCATCTCGGAAGGCACTTCTGTAGCCTTGCCTTTCCCTTTATCCTTGAACGGCGTGGAGGTCAATGCGGAGGATGGAATAGCCTGTGTGCTTCTACCATCATCGGTCAACGACATGTCCACAGCACTATCGAGCGCTGGCTCTGGAACGTCGAATCCAAGTCCAGGTGGGACCTTAGGAAGCTCCAAGTGCTGCGACATATCAAAGAGGTCGGTAAAGTCAGGCGGAGGAATCGGCGACAAAAGGTTTGTCGAATCGAGGAAGTTCGCCTGCGCCTGAGCGGAAGGCTGCGTATCCGCATTGTTCAATGGTGAAAAGACTTCAGCGACAGTGGGACGCGCAGCTTTGCTGCCAGAAGATGCACGCGTCAGGGCCGGTGCATTGGGTGCATTGCTCCCTTCAGGGCTTCCGTGATTGAGAGCGTCAAGGAACGACGCTCGATCATTCGCAGCTTGTTCCTGCATCTGCTGTTGCTGCTGCTGAAAATCTGTGTCCACGGACTGATCCGGGCTGATCACCTTATACGCATCGCGTGAAAAGAAACGGACGCTCTGACCTGTCCCGGGCGTCTTGGGATCACGCAGAATGGAACGGACGGAGCCGAACTTGGCATCAAGCGACGGGGTGATGGGCATGTGGTTGGCACCATCGTCAGATGGGTGCGGGGAGTGCGAGGGCTCATGTGGAGAGGACGGTTCCTGGTTGAAACGCAAGAGGTCGAGGGAGGGGCGTCGAAGGGTAGTTGTGGGTTTGGTCGTCACATTTGACCGGCCAACGATATCGTGGGATGGGCGGAGCATGTCAAACGAGGAACGCCGTGTCATTTCCTGTGGTAAAGAGCCGGCTTCCATTGGAAGTCGAGAAAGAGACTGATGAGAATCTGCTATGGCTTTGAATTCAGCGTTAAGTTGTCGATGAGGGGGGCCAAGTGCCACTTACTGTTCCCATGCTTCGTATTGAAATAGGCCTTTACCTTCTTTGGTTGTCCAATCATAGGTGAAGGTGCTCGTACAGAATCATTGTCGTCTTGAAGTTGCGCCCGTGACATCCGTTTGAACATTCCCCGTCTGCCATGCTTTGACGGCGAGCTGGGTGGACTCGGCGTCGGCATGATCTGGTCTGTAGCACTATGAAAGACTGAAAGATTTGGATGCTGGTCCAAAACTTTGGACATGACATCGCCCTGAGACGAAGACTGTTCAACGCCGTCGTGCGTTTGTCTTGGCTTGAGAGCGTTGCTGAGTTTGGACCACATGTTGGACTCGCTACAGCCTGTATTCCCCTCGAGCTCTGGTCAAGATAATGAGCGACGAATGTCAAGGGGAGCGGACGTGTCGAGCCCGGTTGGTGGTGGCCGTGGTTTGAATGGTTCAAAAATGTGACAAGCCAGAGTAACGATCAGTTTTCAACCACGACGCGCCTGTCACGTGATCGAGATTCTGATCATGAATGAATCAATGATCGCGATTGTGACTGTGAATGAGATGGCCATCTGATAACGCGCATCATAAGCTCAATGATCACTTCACTACAACTCCCACTCAAAGCCTGCCAGTAGTTTACATCGTTTTATTTTCGATTGCTACAATCTTTCACGGATTTGTTAGAACTAATACATCGAAGAGGTCATTTCACATAATATCTACAATGTTATTCGTTTTCACTTCACTTCAAGCTCACAGCAGATCTACTGCGCATTCTTGGCATCCACCTTGGCAGCATACACCAACAGGTCGCAGACACGACGAGAGTATCCCCACTCATTGTCGTACCATGCGATCAGCTTGACGAAGTTCGCATTCAGCTGGATACCAGCTTTGGCATCGAAGATCGAAGACGCGGGGTGTCCAACGAAATCGGTGGAGACGACGGCGTCCTCAGTGTACTCGACGATACCCTTCAACGGGCCGTTCGCTGCCTCCTTGACAGCTGCCTTGATCTCATCGTAGGTCGCGCTCTTCTCGAGGCGCACGACGAGGTCGACGACGGATACATCGAGAGTGGGGACACGGAAGGATAGACCACTACGGAAAACATGTTGGCGTTGCATTCAAAACCGGAAATAATTAGAAATAGACTTACGTGAGCTTGCCATTGAGCGAGGGGATGACCTTGCCGACGGCCTTGGCGGCACCAGTGGAGGAGGGAATGATGTTGTTGTTGACACTGCGTCCACCACGCCAGTCCTTGTTGGACGGCCCATCGACGGTCTTCTGAGTCGCGGTGGTGGAATGGATGGTGCTCATCAAACCCTCAACGATGCCGAACTTGTCGTTGATGATCTTAGCGAGGGGCGCAAGGCAGTTCGTTGTGCACGACGCATTGGAGATCTGACGTCATCACGAATCAGTATATCTGCGCAGTAGTCTTTGAGATAAAAAAAAGTTGCGTACGACGGTGTATTTGGAATCGTACTTGTCGAGGTTGACACCGACGACGAACATGGGTGCGTCGGCGGAAGGCGCCGAGATGATGACTTTCTTGGCACCGCCCTTCAGATGTGCCTCAGCCCTATCAGCCACAGTCAGTTTCAGTCAAGATAATATCATCAGGAGAAATCTACTTTTCGGTTGTCGTGAAGACACCCTGTCAACAAGATGTCAATTCTCGTTATACATGACGATAAACAAACGGAGAAAGAAACATACAGTGGACTCGACGATGTACTCAGCGCCGACGGATCCCCATTTGATATCTGCGGGGTTCCTCTCGCCGAACACGGTCACAGGCTTGCCTGCAATGTAGAGCTTCCCATCCTTTGCCTCGACGGAGCCCTTGAAACGACCGTGGACAGAGTCGTACTTGAACATGTAGGCCTAAATCTCTCATCAGTGGTCTGCAAAGCGTAGAATCCTGGGATAGGCAAACCATATATTCGAGATCAATGAAGGGGCTGTAAACCGCCGTTAGAGCTGGTAAGGATGCATATGTGACCAGAAGAACGCTTACTCGTTGACGGCGACGACTTCGATGCCCTCAACCTCGAGAGCATTGCGAAGGACGATACGACCGATACGACCTTTATTATCTGTCAGTATCGACAATCACCTAACAAACCAATAGCCCAAACTCACCGAATCTGAGAAATGTCGCGCAATCAGATTATGAGACCAACGAAAGTGATAGACATACCCGTTAATTCCGACTTTAACCTTTTGCCGATATATCTGTCAGCGGAGGTGCAAGCAAAAGAAAGGGAGTGTACTGACCATGGTGGATGTGTGTTGTTTGGGGTGGGGGTGGAGTGTAGTCAGCGGGAACGATGGGGAGGGTTTTATAACCCCTGGCTCGTAGATAATCAATCCATCGGATTCGGAGATTGATTGTGTCGTCATCCCATATTCAGCACATTTCCCTCCAAAATACGCACCAAAATCTACCCGTTTCTCCCCAACGGATCCTTCGGCCATATCAGACTGAGACATAGGCGGTATATACACCCTTCCCCATTTCATTATCCTATACGCATATCCACCAGGATGCACAATTTTCAAAGAGCAGTCAAGCGTGAGCGTAATTCAAGTTTGTTTCCCTGTTTTCGGCGGCCATTGTACGGACTCGGACGTCCGTGCCACGGTAGCTGCTCGGGAAGAAGCGGCTTGCGCAAATGTGAGTGCCTTGGACCCCCTCAACTGGAGTCTGAGATCCTGATTCCTGAAATCGAATGTTCAAGAACGTTCTCTGCCTGCCTCCGCCCCAGAGCAAGCTGGAATCTGCAGAAGCTCACATCACGTCAAGGCATTGACTCTTAGGGCACCGCCGCGGTACTCACGCGAACCCCAAACGGAATATCAGAGGAGTCAACGTTCGTCAACGTATTAATTGAAACTCATGGACTAGCGCTATGATACGGTCGGACCAACAACCAATGGCACAGTAATCGAGCATCGCACAATATCTATCCAATTTTACACCTCCACGTTTGTGGATGCTCAGCGCTCACTGCTCGCATCCTTCTTGACAACGGAGGAATCGCGGCGAAATATCTCCACCTCCAAAACCCTTACCTCGTCTGTATTCTGCGATGCAGACGATTACATGAGACAGCAGTGACGGCGATTATCGAATCCTCAGATGCTCCCGAAATCTCCACTGTCGGCATCGGAGGCCAATCGCAATCCTAAGCGTTTTGGCAGAGCCGGATTCGCGAGCGCATTGTTGGCTCTCCGGGAACCAAAGAGCGAGGTTGGAGCGAGAAAAAGTGAGGTAACGAAGGCTCACACATGGCCTCAGGCCTTTGGAGGCCTTGTACTTAGAAATGCATCATCCATCGCGTCGACGCACCGCGTCCTAAATGACATCATTGTATTCTAGACTCGGGGTCTTCTAACAATACCGCGCCTGCCAAGTGCCCGCACCACACAATCCACGTTTTCAAGCCGATTGGCTATCTAGTACCTCAGAATAGGATGACCTAAGGATGCCCAGTCTTTGTCGAACTCAGATCCACGTCTGTCTAGTCTAATATGGTTTCATCTCTCTCTCTCTCTCTCTCTCTTTGAGAACTCTCTGGCCGTCGATGGAAAGTATGATATACTACTTATAAGAACTTGTTATAACGAGCCTATAGGGCATCATATTAGACAGAGGTGGTTTAATCAAACCTAACCAAGCCTATGGAGGTATGTGTTTTTCAGCGCGACGTGCGCCAGCGTGCGCCCCATACCGCCGTGACTCCATCAACTTGGGCGCTCTCTTGGCGCCCTCCTTCCCCGGTGGGCATGTGCTGAGTTTGACCTCCTGTGTGTAAAGACTATTGTTCTCTAGATCTAGCTTCTGGTGCCATGCGTAGTATTCCTGAAGGCCGCTCCTTCACACTTCACGCCGCTTTGACTGCTGTCGACGGATTTCAGGAGACAAATGCTCTGGAATAGGTCGATGCGTGGACGGGTAGCATGCTGAATGGGATGCTCGCATTAACAGTGCGGATGGTGTCAAGGTATAGTCCACATACTGAAACTCGTGCATGGTGAACTATTGTCATACCCTTTATAAAAAGGCTAATCGATGAAGTGAAAATTACACCGAATTTGGGAGACTTTTACAGCAGGCCACGGAGTCTTCTAGACGTTCCACAGAATAGAACGACTATGCCAGGGAGAGCTGTATGCATTTGCCATGGTAGTTTTCTCAAAAGAGCTAATTGTTACTGATACATAGAAACATGCACGAAGGAACATCGACACACCAAACGACCTTTCTCACTCACAAATATATATCTGCATGCTTAAACACGGTATGAAATGCCTCGAATTCAGCCGGGAAGGGCTTCATCATTGAAGGCAGCATTGCCTCCCACTTCCCATCCCAGAACTGGTCCAGGTGGCGCCTTCTCCTCGCAATATAGTCATTCCAAAAATACGGGTACCACCCGGCGCATTCCCAGTCGATGATTCCTGAAATATGCCCGTTGTACACCAAGATATTCTCTGGTACGAAGTCACCATGAGAGAAAATAGGAGACTGCGTGAAATCAAACGCTGCATCGTCGACAGGGGGCCCAGGGCCAGTCACGCTGGAGTCCAGACGCTTTGTGAGCCAATGCACGAATTCGTACGGCGTATGGCTCTTCCATGGTCCGCAATATCTGAAACGGCCACAGAACCCTTTGTCATAGTATGGTGCCCGTCCAACCATGCCCATGGGCCCGCGCAAGTCCAATCGCGAAAGCTCACTGAGGATGGATTTAAGCTCGAGTGCGAGTGTCGTGCGCTCAGACTCCGTAAGCGTGGGTATTAGGTCGACGAGGAGCTTCCCTGGTAGTTTATCTTGTATGATGAACGTCCAATCAATTGTCTCATCCAGTAGGATGGCGTGGATGCGCGGAACGGGTACTGAGGTATACGTGGCAACGAACTGTGTGGCAATTCCTTCCTCAAAGCAAACCCTTTTCCCGAATTTGACTACCAGACCATCTCCTATGTCTATCACTGAATCGGTAATAACGACACCTTTAGACATGCGTTGTTTGAGCAGGTCAAGGGTCCAAGGCGATTCAGGTGGTGAAGGTAATGCTGGAAGTGATCATTCAGTGCGGCGAAGAGTCCTGAGGTGTAATGCTAGACTGACCAAAGTGAGCATCCACCATAGTAGAGTCCTGTATAGAAACATTGGAGCAGGGCTGGCTTGGGAGTGGGAGAGACATAGAATATATCTCAAGTATATAGTAGTACAGGCTTGAAGCTCAATTCAGGTCCTGGGGAGCGAAGCCTGCGAAATCGGTCGTATTTGCGCACAAGTACTCGTCGTGAGAAGCTTGGATTCCAAATAGACTAGGACTTGAGGGGGCCAGCAGCCTTTACTTAAGTTGTGGTGGTGGTGGAGATCTTGAGAACTCAGTCGGAGTCTGTCGGAGTCCGAGTCAGGAAACATTTTCTGACTCACAAAAACATATCCGCATGCCTGAACACGGTATGAAATGCCTGGAATTCAGCCGGAAAAGGCTCCATCATCAGAGGCAGCATTGCCTCCCACTTCCCATCCCAGAACTGGTGCAGATGGCGCCTTCTCCTCGCAATATAATCATTCCAAAAATATGGGTACCACCCAGCGCATTCCCAGTCGATGACACCCGAAATATGTCCATTGTGCACCAGGATATTCTCTGGCACGAAATCGCCATGTGAGAAGATAGGGGGCTTCGTGAAATCAAATGCCTTTTCGTCGATGGTAGGTCCAGGTACAGTAATGCCAGAGTTATAGAGATTGGGAAGGTAATGTACGAATTCATATGGCGTGTTACTCTTCCATGGCCCGCAAGGATCGAAGCGGCCGCAAAATCCTATATCATAGTACGGAGCCCGTCCAACCATACCCATGGGCCCACGCAAGTCCAGCCGCGACAGCTCACCGAGGATGGCTTTAAGCTCGAGTGCGAGTGCCCTGCGCTGGGACTCCGTGAGTGTGGGGATCAAGTTGACAAGGAGCTCTCCCGGGAGTTTGTCTTGCACGATATAGGTCCAATCAAGTGTTTCGTCGCGTAGGATGGCATGTATGCGCGGAACGGGCACTGATGTATGTGTGGCGACGAGCTGTGTGGCGGTACCCTCCTGCACCCGCGCTCTTCTCCCGCCTTTCACTATCAAGCCACCTCCGATGTCCATCACTGAATTGGTGATGGAGACACCTAGGCGCAGGCGGGCTTTGACATGGTCAAGGGTCCAAGACGACACAGGTGGTGGAGGTAGCACTGGAAGTGCTTCAGTGATGCGTACAGTCCATGTCAGATTATATTAGACCGACCGAAGTAAGCGTTCCCCGTGCCGGGCCTCTGTATAGATGAACAGATCTGGCTCATTTGTTATTCTACTGGTGCACGGCAATATATTTCAATATCGTGTTTCCTATCGCACGCTAGACGGCGAAGGGTTGGCAGAAATGACGACTTGGGACCCTTAGCCTCGCATCTCGAAATGCAATGGTAATACTCGCTGGTCTAGACGAGGTCAACGAGGTCGGTGGTGGAAATTGCAGAGACTGTGTTTCGCGCATTGCACGTTTAATGGTCGCACGCGTAAGTTCCTTGTCATCGGGCAAGACACTCTTAATGAAGCAGTACAATTATCTTTCTCAGCCTGGCAATAGTGAGGGCTTCAGGTCTCAAGATGTTGAAGCAGCGCTCTATCAGGCAGCAGCATACGACCGACACATGGGATGTTACTAAGCTCTCAATGGGATACCCCCTGATACCCCCAAGTCTGACGACCTCAGGATGAGGAGATGTTCTTTTTTTATTGATTGTGGATTTTGTGCAAGAAAGAGAGGTTGCACATACCTCTTTGTGTCGTATATCCAGATGTATGTTGTATCTTTGCGCAATGTATTATCTCCTTCTACTCGAGTTCATATGGTTAGGACCGTATTTTCTGGCTTGACTCTGAAGAGAATGCTCCTTACCATAGAACTCTGTGGCGTCGCGTCAAACGATCAACTCGTCGATCGACGAATAATTAATATACAAATATTGATCCGTCCGTCCTATGACCAGGATAGGTAGGCCTCATCAGCAGAGAGTTCTGAGCCTCAGACGCGTTGGTTTCGCGTGTGTTCGATCATGTTTAGGTGCGATTTGTCTCCAGGCCCAAGCAACGCCGAACGTCACATCGTTGTCGATAGTTGAACCCACAGCGATACTCAAAGGGGGACGACTCCGGACGAGAATGATGAGAATGACGAGTATCCAGACGGGGAAAAGCTTGATGACGGAGTGACTCGGAAGTCGACTCGAATCGAGATGATCAAGGTTCGGACTGCCGCGTTCAGACTCGGACGCGACTCGGGTATCGGATGTTTTTGTTCCCGGCACGGACGCGTCTTGACTCCGATTGAGTGAGGCTGAGTGTTCAAGCCAATCTCTATAGCACAACTACAAACTCGAAGGATCATCGATCAACGTTCAACGGTCGGTTTTCAAGAAAACTGGTTTGGCAAAGAGAAAGAAAATATTGCGCCCTGGAGAATCCGTAATGATGGTAAATATACACTGGTACAATCGAAGCAATTTACAGCAGCCAGAACTCTTCGATCTCATTCAGGCCATGTTGTCTCCCGAGGGTCCCTGCCGTACCTTCTCCCCAGTCTCGCCAAGGAGCTCGGTACAAGCACCGGCGATCCCGCTCTTGCAACCGTCTTCCCGATGATGATCCCAATAGCCAGTCCCCTTCTCATGTTTTCCTCGGCGCCCTCTCGCAACAATAAGCCACCCTGTCGCATGATTCGTACACCCCGTCAAAAAGAGTAACACCGTTGACAGGATCTTCAGCGGATTTGCATTGTATACACCGGATCGCACGCGGATGCATACGATGCCGAGGTTGATCGCGCCTGCGAAGAAGAGGATGTATGCGCTCAGGGCGTCGTTTAAATCTTCGCGTTTGTACGCAGATGGGGTCGAGGAAGTGTTATGAATGACGACGAGCACGGCGCAAAAGAGCGAGTAGCTGTGAATAAGTGAGTTTAAATGGCGGGGGAAGGAGAGATGATGGGGAGACGTACATGAAGTTGAGCACGCTCAATACTTCTGAGGACATGGTCCAAGTGAGAGGGGAGTAGGGGAGCATTGAAGGAAGCTCACCCAAGCTGACCGCACGGGGGATAATTGAGGTTAACCACACCAAGCCAGGTCTGCACGTTATATGTAAACCTAGCTGCTGCAGCTGATAGACTCACAGAAAAAGGTCAGGGACGGCCATCTGACCAGCGTGGATGAGTAAGTCAAGGGCAAAGCGCGAGAATACTTACGCAACATGCATCCATTTCGAAGATGTGCTATAAAAGGCTATAACTACATCGAATAGCGACTACCAACTGGTTAAAAATGGAGGAAGAGATCAACTTTTGGTAATTCGGCCTGTTCTTGCCTGAGGCACAGGGCAAACATGCGATCCATATACAGTAACCTATAGCACTCATAGACAGACGTGTCTTTCTTCGGAACATGTAAGTAACATGTATGAAGAACTTCAGCTGTTTTTGACATGCCCACTGTCTCGGCCTATTACTTGTTACGAATTATATTCTTCTACATACAGAGATATCAGCGTGTACTTACTAAGGGCTACAGTAGTTGATGCGGGGAGAGTCGGAGAATGTCCATCGAGGAAGATTTCATCATCAGAATCATGATATGTTCATGATACAGTATGTGCACAGCAAGGGGAAGAAGGGAAAGGGGAACATCGAAATTGTTTCATACCGCGGTGGACGTCGAGCTGTACTCCGTCGTGCCGCTTTTTCCCGTGGGCGTGGGCTTGGCTGCGTACCTCGGGAGAGACTCAATAGGCTTCGAGATCAGGTACCCTAGAAATCGATCAATCTCTCGATACGACATCTCCAAATGGATGGAATGGAATGGTGCATACCTTTCAGAGCAGCAGCCTTCTCACCCTGCCTCCCAAAGCCCAAGCCCGGCTTGCTCGATGCCGATCCCGTATCTGCCTTCTCCTTCTCATCATGCCCGCCAAACATGCTCGAAACGAATGAGGGCGGATTGATATGTGACACGATGGGACGAACATCCACGCCGGCGACGTGCGTCGGCAGCGCGCCCTTGGCATGCTCGCGCCACGAGGTGAGAGACCGCTTGCCCTTGGCGGATTCGCGCCAGATGAGCCCGACAAGGATGTTGAGGCAGCCGATGGCGAAAAGGAAGAATGCGGAGACGAGCGTGAATGTGTCGACGCGGTGGGAAAGGACTGCAGCTCCGATGCTAAGGACCGCAGGAGAAAATATTAGGAAGCATCGGGAAATGAAGATAGCAGAAAACGTACAGGCACTGCATGAGCCCGAGGGCACCGAGCCCAAAGTCCTTCCCGAGCACGGGGAAGAAGCGGTTGAAGAATGCAGCGGGCCACCCGAATTCGGAAAGGATGAGGACGATGGTTTGCCCAATGATAAGCAGACGGTTCAAGACCGCCCAGAAGGCACCAGCGGGTTGGTTCGGGACTGTGCTTCCACTATTTAGAACAAAAAAAGAACGATGATGTCAGAAACGAGAGATTGTCAAAGCTAGCACGAGGGAGAAACGCACGAGATGTAATCAACATCCAGGAGGTCAGTAAGTGTGTTGTTCCCGGTAGTGGCATCGGTGGAGTTATCAGATGAGGAGAGTTTGCCTGCTGCAACGAAGCGGTTGACTGCTTGGATGTCGTGCACGAGCGTGACAATGTTGCTAGCGAATACGAGGGTGAGCGCGATGATGCTCAAGATGCGCACGCCGTTGAGGCCAATGAATGTGTCTGTGAGAAGAATCAGGATTGAAATCAAAGCTGCACCAATTAATAAGAAGAACGTACATGCACGGGGAGGAAGCATCGTAAGATGTTGTCGTTGGAGGTGACGTTAGACTTGACAATTAAAGACGTAGAATTGAGAGAAGCAAGCAACCAGGCGTTTAGAGGACAAGTGCACCAGCGCACTCGGGCAAGAAATCTAATGAACGTAAGAGGTTAAAAAGAAAGACGACGAGCACAGCGTCTGGCACTAAAGTAGTGGGAGGATGAAGAAGAAAACTTTATCAACGTCCCAATCCTTTTTGTACCGGATGAAAGGGGACTTGGGCTTGTCACCCTGGCGCGGGAAATCGAAACGTGCAGGGGGCTCATTGTTCTCTGAGTTCTCGAGAATCGACGTTGCCGCCTCATTGTTCTTTGTTCAGAGAATAAGGTCGCGTGTGTCACAATCACAGTTGTGACAACGTGACTTTTATTGTTTCTCGGGCCGATCAGTTTCTTTCCGAGCCCTCCGGCGAGCTCCGGCAGCAGTCTGCCTCAACGACCTGTCATCTAAGTACAACGAAACATACTATTGACCAGCTAGCTTTGATTATTGACATGGCGACCCCGAGGTTACGCATACGTAGTGCTGCTGTCGTCACGTAATTTTGCTAAACATTGACCTCCGAGGCCCCGTATTAATTCTACGGAAAGGATTCAAAAGGAATCAGGAACAACTCAGGATTGTGTCTGTCTGGGACTCGGGAGAGACTACCGTAGTTCTAAGTGCTGGGGTCAGGTGCGAGTATAACACATCGACAACAAAATATCCACGATATTAAAAGCGCCACGAAAGGCTGTATGGATGTATTATGTACAAGGTCCCGACAACGAAGCAAAATGCCAAATGTGTAAGAACTAAAGGATGTGAAGAAAAGAATGTACTCATTAAAGCTGCCTGAAAAAAGGAAAAGACGGGAGAAGGAAAACACGAATAGGTATAGCAAGGTATCTAGGAACCGGCATGATAGTGTCGTAAGGTATTTGGGCCATGCGCTAAACTGCCACTAGTCGAGAGCGGGGGGACGGGGGGTATTTGGCTCACAGGGCGATTAGTGGACGGTCGCTTCAACCTCCGCTGCTCGAGTTCCTTGGCTCGCTGCTCACGCTCCGCCTGCATAGCAGACATGATCTGCAGCTGCTGCGCGATGAACTCCGACGTTCCCGGCCTATGTACATAAGATAAATTCGTCAAGAAATGGATAAAGGAAAGAGACGAAAAGGAAGAAAACACGCACCGCATCCGCAGAATCCGCATGATCGTCTCCTCGCTCGTCACTTCCTCCTGCCGCTTTTCCCTCTTCCGATCCTTGATCGTGCCGAGGTTGCGCTGTGCGTACACGCTCTTCGCGCGCTTCTTGACTGTGGGTGCCGACCTCAGGCTCTGCTGCATCATGCGCACGCACTCCTCCATTAGGCCATCTCTATGGAAATTGTGGGAGCAGATTGGGTTGGAAGGGAAGGAAATGAACAAAATTAGATTCACGTACGTGTGCCAGTCGTAGTACAACCGGATCGAGAGGACATCGCGATACTTCTGGTTCTGAAGCACCTCAAGGGGGACGGGGCCCTCTCCACCTGCATAGAAATAGTCCTTCAAGAACTGCAAAGAAAAAAAAAGGCGGGCGGGCCCATAAGAACCCACGTCACAACACAACAAATCATAAAACACACACCTTCAGCCACTTAAACACAACATCCACTTCCTTATCGCTCAAGGGCTTCAAATCACTTCCCACCTCGCTGAGCGGCGGTATCAACAGTCCCTCCAACACCGTCAAGATCTCTTTCCACACACGCGTCATCACCATCTCTTTCGCCGTTTCGCTCAAGTATGTGTTCAATGTCTGCAGGTTCGAATCGAAGTAGTCGAACAGCGGCAGGATCGCCTGCTCGATCTCCACGTCCGTCAGCTCGTCCGGCCGTATGCGCGGCTTCTCGCCTTGCGGTAAGGGTATTTGCGGCTCGTTGGAGGTAGCGCCGAGCGCCGAGCGGTAGAGCGCTGTCACGTTCCCAAGGGCTTTGTTGTAGTCCAGCCCGGAGGTGCCGGATTTCATTAGGGTTTTGAGGATATGCCGGGAGAGGCATTGTTGGATGAAGGGCGACATCTGCAAGTTGTAAATGGTGAGCAAAAGGAAGGGAAGAGATGTATTGAAAAACATGCCTTGTCAATGAAGATGCGTAGCATATCAGCCTCCGCCCGTTTCAATGACCGGAATGCCCGTCCAAAGAAGAACTGGATATCATCCTTCTCGCCCTCCATACTGACGCGAATCAGTACCCGCCCAGATGGCTCCAGGTCCATCCACAGCTCGTGCGCGAGGAAGTCGCCGAACCGGCGAGGGTCAAGACAGAGATAGGCACGGCCGACAGTGTCGTGTTTCCCAACGAGTGCACGGTCACGCACGCTGACCATCAGCCAGAGCTCTTTCTCGACTGAGATGTCGAACGTTTCGTCCCCTGTTAATATCAGTGGATTAGAGTGGGTGGATGCACTTCGCCATAGGGAAAAAATGTTCCGTACATCGAGGATTCAAAGTCTCGTATATCGTCCTTGTCTTCGCCAGACGATTCCCCTCCGGATCACTCAGCGTGATAAATGTATCCAATTTCGCCGACGGGCTACTATCCAGTGGTACCAATCCCTCCGCAATCACAATCTTCACCGTAAACAAGAACCTGTCCCTCTCCGCCTTCTCCGGCACTGGCGGGCCATGGTTCCGCACAACCTCGACGATCTTGTCTGCCTGCATCTGGTTATACATGTTGTCGAGCAGCTTGCGCGCGGCCTCGATATTGTTCAGCTTGACGCACGACTCGGGCCGGAAATTGAACGGCTCGATGCGCTTCTCGCCTTGTGCGGCGAGCTGCCGTGCTTTTTCGAGCCAGGCGGAGGTTTTTTGGGGCTGAATGTAGTCCGTTGGCCGAGGAAACATTTCGGCCATGAAGAGAGACTCGACGTTGCGGCAGTATTGTTCGACAGCTTTGGAAATTGTCTATGTGGGTAAGGGCGAAATAAGTGTCAGATGGGATAGGATGCGGCACCGGAAAGCAAGCGTGCCTTGGAGAGAGCCGTAAAGAACCGAGCATTCTGGTACTCGTCTTCCCATTCGAGGTCTTGCAGGAAGTTGATCGGACTGCGAAGCGAGTCGAAGAGATCCACGATTGATGAACTGTGCCCTTCAGGACCCTCTGCTTCGAACTGAATGGAAAGATGAGGTCAGATACTTGGCCTTCCGCAAGCAAGTTCGATGCTGATGCCTACTTTGTCAGCTGCGATGGCCTAGGACATACAATCAGACCAGTACAAAAATCAATACATGAAGGTTCTCACAGCTTGTACCCATTGCTCCGTCTTGCTATCAGTATTGAGAAGCCATTGACGAACGTACGGCTCGAAAAAGCCAGTAATGTCGAAGTCGATGTTATCTCTGAACCGCCGGTCAACTTCAGCCAGATAAACAGGAAAAATGCACGTACCGAGGCACAAACGCATGATACATACCTAGCAGGATCTTTGTTCTGCGGTATAGGGAGAAGATATCTTGTATGGGAACGTCGGGCGTTGGACCATTCATAGATGACTCGAAAAGCCGCTTTCTCGAATTCTGCAGATCTGCAATTAGATGAGGCACGACAACCTCAACTACAAGCGAAACGATGTCCAGTTGGCTAAATAACGTTGATATCAAAATCAGAAAGATAACGCAACAGCAGTGCCAAAATGTACCCCAATATTGGTTCAGGGAACCGTTTGTCCAGAGTCTTTGCAGATTTCTCCAGTTCGTCCGTCATCAGCAGCAATGGTAGTGCACGGTTAACGCCAGGCACTGATGTGAGCTCCTGCATCTTGAGCTCGTAGAAGTGTGCCGAGACCTGTCGTATTCGGTCCTGTACATCAGCCAGCCGTGCACCGATGTCGACCTGGAATCGCTCAAGGAGGCCACTGTCCCTGATTTGCTCCAGGACAGCAAGGTATGGTTCAATTTCGGAAGGTTTGAGATTGGGGAGCGCGTCCATCGCATGGTAGAGAGAGGAGAGGAAAACATTAAAAAGGGAGGCATAAACACTGGAGAGGTACTCGGACTGTTGGATAATGCGGTCAGATATTTAACCTGGAAAAACATAAGTCTTTTGGCTTACGTCCTGCACTGGCCAATTCTCTATGTCGGTCTCATGAATAACTTTCTGTACACCTTGCAGGGCCTCCGGTATACACTCCAAGGGAACATCGTTACGTTCGTAAAACTGTTTCACTAGATCAAGAAAACATGATGCTCGGTAAGAGTGCCCTATCCGCCATCGCAACGCGCACTCGTTGATGAGCTCGATATGAGGTCCCGACAAGATACCCAGTGAAACTTCGTCATTGTCGTCGACCTCTGGGCTCAGCATGATTTCTAAATCAGCCACGAGGCAATATTCCAGTAGCCGGCGGAAAAATTTGCGGGGATTCGGGGGTATGAAGGTGAAATGGTGCCCAACAGGGACTTCCTCGTCCTCATCAACATCACCAAGTGTGCTTCCAGCATTCTCAAAACTAGACATGCCAAAGACAGAGCGGCGGCTGGATATGGATCCGTGCCGGGAATTGGCACCTCCAGCTGAGTCGAGAGCGGAGTATAAAGAACCTGGACGTGCGTTTGAGGATGTTTGGAAGGGGGGAGTTTCGGATGGTGATGACTTTGCTAGCTCGGGGTTGAATTGCGCCATGATGACCATGAGTTGCTGGAGGTGCGTTGTTTCGAGTGTTTTCCAATGGTTCCAGGCCGCGTCGCTGTCGAAGTCTTCCCGACGACCTGGAAATGGTGCACCTGCATTGATGTTCTTCAAGCATGTCTACAAGAGAACTGGTCAGCTAAGAAGGAGGATCCATTGCAAAAATCTTGCCTTGAGGTCTGTCATCGCTGCCTGAAAAATCGTTAGATCATAGTATCGGGGATAAATATGTTTGGAACTTGCTTCACCTTCTCAGTGACAACTTGGCCTCTCAGTTGATCGACTTCCTTTTGAACAGTCTGTTCAGGCAGCTTGAACAGATGGGCGACTGTCTGAACGAGTGGCATATCTTGGACATGCATACTTGGTATGTTCATAGAATCTCGATCCCGCGAGGTAGATGCTGAATCATATCCAGAGTCGCTATAAGCCTGCGCTGGAGCCAACTTCGCGGTGTATGTGTCGAGCCGTGAATGAAGTTCTGGCGAGACGTGATTGACATTCCGCAGACACTCACGAAGCATCCTGACGAACTGCGCAATTTGGTTGTTGAGTTCATACTTCCAGCCCTCGCCCGCGAGGGAAGGCTCTTTCTTGAGAACTGCGGTGGCGTGGGTCGCGAACATCAATATCAGCTCCTCAATCTTCCTATTCTCTTTCATCTGGCGCTTGAAGCTGTCCACCATGAATTGGCCATAGAATTTGGCCATTGTCCGCCGGACAAGCTGGTCAGAGTAACTTATTTCCCCATGTCAGCGTTCGAGTTCCGGGGCCATCTGCCTGTAAGCACGCACGCTGGATCCTTTCCCATTGCTATATCCTGCAACTTCTGCTCCAGCACCTTCAGCAGTTTCTCTGGAAACTTGACGCTCTTGGGTCCATCTCTAGCATCCCGAAACACGTCGCTAATGGAGAAATTTGACAGAGCTGAAAGTCGCGATGAATGCTCCCGTTCCCGTTCGACTGCGGCGATCTTTTGTTCCGGCTTCGGAAGCAGGAGATGGCTCAGAATTCTGCATGGGAACAAGAGACTAAGCATGTTGTCCAGCAGCCGTCTCAAAGCACGACTCACGCAACCCGAAGGACATAACTAATGTCAAGAAATGAGTGTTTTACGTTCAGGAGATGCAACGACTGATTTAATTATACACACTTGAAGAGCTCCTCGTCCGTCACGCGATACTTGGAAAGGCGCTTCTCATGGGCGAAGCTATCATAGCTTCGACTTGACATGGGCCAGGATGAGATAGATCTAGATGGATGGTTGTGAAACCCGATATATATGGGATGAAGGCTCCAGGCAATGCGAATTTCGGAGCAAGCCTGACGTGAACCGGGGTGTCTCCATTGCCCTTAGGATTCATCAAGTGCAAGCAACAGCTGCCAAGGACGTTATGTAAGTCAAGACAAGTCGCGGAGATTAGAATTTGATCACGCTCCAGCGTCAACTAATTAGTTCAATGGTTGAACTTCGTTTCAACGGTGGCCACTGGCCATATAGATTCAACCATCCTTTCATTTCACCTTCATTTCACCTCGTCTTCTATGGCTGCTGACACGATAGACAGCTCCACTACTCCGAAGGGACAAGTTCTAACCGCGGTGAGTGACGCATGCAATCTATGCATCGCTTGAATGTTTACATTGGTCGTCAAGTTGCATCATGATATGACCTGTGTGTCTTCAGTAATCATACAACGACTCGCGTCTTCAAGCTCGAGCCCTGCAGACATCACACTCACTCGCGCAGAATCGTTTCCTGGCTGCCGCTATAGTGACAGTGTGAAAGACATCCCACCCATTCCTAATTGGGTCGCCGAACCTCCCCCGAAAGAGGGCTATAACATCAAACTCCGGCTTGGTGAACGAATATCTGAGGGGAGAATTGGCATCGTATACTCTGTCGATGTCGTCGAACTGACAGATTCAACCAACCGTCCCTCCTCTCCTCCTGACCTGCCCGAGGAGCTCTGTGTCAAGATCGTGAAGGAGCGGTATGGTCGTAGTCTTGCCAGGGAGGCATGGTTCTACGAGCATTTGGCGCGAGTGGAGTCTTGTGCAGGCGTAGCGACGCCGCGTTGCTTTGGTTTCTTCACCTCACGACTGAACACCTGCCTCGATTACACTGGGAGCTCAGTGACCAATGTGAAGCCTTGGTCGGAATCCAAAATCAAGCAGCGTAATGAATCAGATGATGCAGGCGACTTTCTTCGTGACGATGGAGTACGAAAGCGTTATAGGGATGAGCAGGGTATCAGGGATAGCTCGTTATGGAACACGTGGCAGGCATCTCGCACGGATCCCTTGATCTGTATGTTACTTCTGGAGAAGGTCGGCACACCATACAATAATGCATCTGACGACATAGAAAGTGAGACTGAGTTACAGTGAGTCGGTTTTCGCCTGTTCGTCGGGTTTACCAATGATTATTCGACGCAAGGGATATTCGCGATATCGTTTACGACATTGGCTACGCAGGGATATGTCATGGTGATTTACGGTGTGCCAATGTCCTGCGAGCGCCCGCAAATAATACTTCACCAGTCTGCCCACGCCACCGGCGTCGACACAACTGGAGGTTAGTTGATTTTGATAGAGCATTTAGATTGCACTTCACGGATGCAGTTCCTTTGGATGTACCGAAGGCGACGTATTACCAAGCCGATTTAGTTGGAAAAGCCTACTTTTGGGGATGGATTTAGTTTATTGGGAGAACTACAAAGTAGACCAGTGTCTGCATGAGCTGGAGAACTCCCTCGACCCTCGCTTACTGTAAGGAGTGATTTCGATTGATGTTAGGTGCGTCAAGGCCAATCATCTTTTGTTAATTAGACCCACTGGATTGGGCGCACATCGGTCATTCGTCAACGTTTCAACCTTCCGCGAAGTGCCAAGGACTCTTTCCCCCGGCCCCCCCCCCCCCAATATGCCTGATAGCCTAACTGCAAAATGATCGGGCCTTCATAAAAAAACAGACGTAGTTGGGGATCATCGTCTACTGGTGGGACCTCCGGAGAGCATCATTTGCAATGGCCTCTTCGGCACACTCTTCCTCATCACTTCAGATCCCAGATTTTGGACCCCGCAATTATGTATATTTTATCGAGGGGTCGCCGGTCACCGCCCGTGATACTAATCAAGAATAATTCAAGATCAACTGATCATGAACAATCATCGATAACCAGTATGTTACCATCGATATCTTGTCATAGATCTTCCATCCCCTACCCATGCAGAACGTACTCAAAGACAACCAGAGGGTACCAGTGCCTCCCGAGGGTCACCTGGGCCATCCTCTGATACAGCGCGGCGACAAGCAGTGGCTGCGAGATATTCCCATTCTCACTAGACCACTAAATCCTCTCATCAAATCGCCGATCTCTACGCTGGCTGGACGAGAGGGCGCTACAAAAGCCGCTACCTTTACCCGAAGCGCTGTCGAACAGGAGACTACTGGGTTGCACAAGATCTTTCATGGAAAGAACATATGGAAAAGGTTGCTTTGTTATGCTCGAATTTCAGAGAAATTGAGCATGCTCAACAACTTGAACCCGCCTCCGGTCCATATGAGTGACTGTCCCAACGTACCGAATGGTCCTCCTCCATCCTACGCAAGCGGGTATGCACAGATGTACCAGCGTGAAATATTGGAGGATGGTCGTCCGCAACCCCCTCTCATCAACATAGAATCGATGCAGGATATTGTGAATACCATGATCCTCGATCCTATCAATTCATTTCTTCAGGTATGTACTTAGTACGATAGCAGACTGCTCTAGTCATTGCAGAGCTAACTGCCCTGAAAGATGCGATACGAAAATCGTGCCGAGCAGCTATCTGAAAACCATCACTACCAGGATACAAGAAACAATAACGTGGAGCCTGCACAGGCAGCGAACCGTGTATTCTACCCTGGGTGGTATCGCAGCTGTAAGGCCCACCACATCAACAAGGGTCGTGATACTGCTGGATACACCGACCGACTGTTATTCAGTACTCCGGCTGCTCTTAACCTAAAGAATCCAAAATATTCGCAAGTGTCTGTGACGGAAGGAAAACCACCCTGGGTATACCAAACCGGGGATTTTTCAATGATTCTCGATGGAAATTTCCATCTTTTCGATGAAAACGATCTTTTTGATACCGAACAAGATTCTTTGAGTCCCGCCACCTTGTTTTTGCAGCAGGTATACTTAATAATTTTTATCGGGAAGCCAAATCTGACCATTTCCAACAGATATGGGGTCAACTGACTGACCTTGGTCCTGATGCCGGATTCGCCACCAACGGCGATGTAGTGGTCGTCTTCCTCAGGCTTCGTCCTCAGCAAGTAGATGAGGGTGAGCCAGTTGCTGCTCAATTTGTCGATAAACTCAGGTCAAGGACACCAGAAGCCGACAACGCTGAGGCAGAGCGTAATGACCCCAACAACCCACACTGGACGGCCGACGACAGTGGCCTTATTCTCTCTTCGCTGATGAGCTGGACGGATGCAGACCTCCGTCCTTGTCTCGCTGCACTTTCAGTATTGACCTTGGATGAACAGGAATGGTTGACGTTGGAGGGTCCTGACCGAAAAACTATCCAACAAATCCTGTGTCCTGCCCACGAGTCGCAGCGCATTAGACGGGCATTATAGGCCGGAACTCAGGAAATGAGGGTATATGCCATGGTATGGTTTTTGGTGATGCTGTAAGATTGTGTACGCTTTTTCTCGTGTGGAAATAACCAGGGCTGAGGGAACAGATTAATGAATTTTTTTGGTATCGCGTAAACTCCAAGGTGCTGAAGCGCTGAAGCTTCAGGCTTCAAGGGCCAAGGCCGGTTTTGTAAGTATAGCGCGCGTGCGCAACGCGTGCATTTATTCTGCTTTCGACGCCGTGTCGACCCAGTATGAATACACCTTTCCAGTTTGAAAGCAACAACTCAATTGTACACGTCGGGCTCCTCTAAAGCAGGGCATGTGTGTGCATTTCCAGCTAAGTCTTGCTTTCTCTAGTTGAGTTGAAATAAGTGTCTTCCTCTTATGTTGCGTGTTTCATATGTCTTTTAACAAGTCTCGCCCTGCTTGGAGGTTCCTCTTGTGTCCCTTCCTTTCAGGATCTCGTGCACTCTGCACACCAGGCCCTCTAAGCCAAGTAACGGACAAGGTTCCATAAGTGCGCCCAGGTCGTAGCGCATCGTGAATATCGCGCATCTTCCGACGATACGGGAAGGTACAGTATTCAAGTAAAGGATAATGGCGACAGCATTGACATGATAAGGTTATAATGTGAATACATCTAATGGGCAAACAATTAGTTTTTGCCTACAATTCATCACGTTCATGCGTTGTCAATGGCTGCTGCTCATCATCCTGTCTTTCCAAGGGTATCTCTTCTCCAGCTCGCCGTGGTGGCGGCGTCTCTCCCTTGGCCTCTCCCTCATTCTCTCTTCCTTGTGAGCCCTCTGCCGGCGTCGACTCCGGCTCAGCCGCACTACTCGTCACCTTCACCTTCTTCGCCTTCGGCACTTTCCTCTTCCACAACTTCAACAAATTCGTCTCGAGCACCTTCGCTCGAGCCTTCATCTCCGTCGTCTCAATCACCGGGTCTTCGTTCGGCTTCACTGACTTCTGCTTCTCGACCCACTTATTCAGCCATGTCTCGTGCTCCTTGAGCGTCTTCTCCAGTGCGTCCAGCTCCTCCTTGGTCCATTTAGACGGGAGATCGGCCGCGATTTCGGCAGTGAGGTTCTGTCGCGCTTCTGTAAGGAAGAGACGCGTACTCCAGTTCCATTTCTGGCTGTTGTTGAGAGCTTGTGGGAAGGCTTCGATCTCCTGGTATCGGTGGATTATGGGTTTCTCCAAGGCCCTATAAAGATTAAATCGTCATGAACAAGCCGACAGTAGGAGTATCAGAGTGACATACTCAAGTGAGATTCTCTTATCGAGGAACCGCGACGTCTCAGCAATGTCACCTCTGTCATGTAGCCATAAGAAAGATTCCTCAAGTTTCTCCGTGATCGCTTTCCTCTCCGACTCTGTCGAGCACTTTTTGAATGGTGTTTCCTCATTTTGATCGTCAAGAAGGTCCCGTAACCTGTATAAGTAGCTCTCGAAAGTATTGCGAGCTTCGTCCTTCCTGTTCTTCGCTGCTTCCTCAAGATCGATGGCACGTAGTCTGGGAGAAACATAAGAACTGCATCTTTGAGTTGGTGGATGATTGATATCTCACCTTCCACGAGCCTTCTTCTTCTCATCGACAGACATGGGCTGGATCACCGGGAAAGTATTGACAATCTTAAGCTTGATTGTATCCTCCTTCGACAGAGCCTTCTTCCTCTCGGCAGTACCATCTGCCGACGGTGAGGCTGATGGTGCAGAAGATGACGATGATGATGATCCAGCAGGCGAAGACGTTGTTTCACTATTGGCGTCAGTCTCACGAGCGGCGGGGTGTTCAGACGTCGTAGCCTCGTCGGATGCCGAGCTTCCTCCACCAAAGAATCCTTTCAGTTTTCCTATAAGTCACTTTAAACACGTTCTTGTTCTGGAAAGAAAGCGCCAACTTACCTGCGATACTGTCATCCTTGATCTCGCCATAAGCGACGGCTTCTGAAATTGATACAAAGCCAGACTCAGACAGGCTCAAAGTAGCCTTCACTACGGGGTCAACAGCTCCACGCTCCGTCAAACTCGCAAGTGCCTCAGCAATCCCCGTGATCTCGGACTCAAGAATGCGTTGTGGGTATCCGCTATGAAAAGGCGATGTCAGCTCAAAAAAATTCCACCTCACAGAAAGGACTCACGGAGCGATAAGGTGCTTGTAGTCAAGGAAAATGGAAAAGTCCTCCTTGCGCTTGAACGTCAAAGTCTTCTTCGTCCCAAGTTTTGATCCACTCGGGAAGACCAAGGAGGTGATACTCCTCGGGCGGCTCAAAGGGGTCGTGGGGGCCGCAAAGTACGACGCCTGGATATCGTGAAGGCTGATATCGGTGACTTTAATGTTCTTGGTCTTAAATTGGCGGCTCAGGCCGGCTCCGTGGAATGCAGCCCCTAGTGCAATATGTGAGCGGATGATCTATGAAAGATGCAAAGATCCTTTTACCAAGAACAGGGGCTTCATCCGCGTTGACGTTGAGAGCAATCTTCTCGCTGAAGGGAAAGATTCGTTAAACAAGGGAGAAGCGAGGAAAGGAATATAATCACAGTCCGACAGCAGCCTTAACGGCGGCCTGAACCATAGGTGTTCGAGATGTCCCACCCACGAGAAGGACGGAGGTGACATTATCCTGACAAGTGATACGTCAGATGAGAATAGAGCTTGTGTAGCACACATAGAGCTCACCAAGGATAATCCGGCTTCATTCAACGCGTCGTAAATTGGTTGAGTGAACTTCCCTTTCAAATCCCCACATACATTCTCAAAAGCAGCACGAGTAACCTTCGAGCGAAAATCAATATCCCAAGCTAAGCTTTCAACCTGAAGAATAACGGATTAACGATAATTGGCCCGATCCATGCATACTGCGATGCCTTACCGACGACGTCGCCTCAGTGTTGGCGCTAAGAATCGCCTTCACACGTCCGGCCTCTTTCCAAAGCTTTGCCATTGCCTTTTTATCCTCGCGAATATCCCTCCGGTGCTTCGTATTGAACATCTCAACCAGAATCTGACGCATCCGCCTGTCGAGCTCAGTCCCACCAGTTTTGCGATCATATCCAACGCCAGCAACACTTATATGAGTTCCAGGAGAGCCGCCCTTAGCGTCAATAGGAGTGAAGGTGACAACAGTGGCAACAATGGAGGAGGCTCCGGCATCGTAGATGATATGGTACTCCGGAGTGGTAAACGTTCGTGTCATGGCATAGTTAACAGCGACTGCGGTTCCATCGCTGACAAGTGCTAGCGTGCGGAGTCCGGCAATTTCGATTGCGTCTACGATTGCGTCCCGTTCGTACTGGGAATAGAACGGTGGGACGGAGACCACGACGTCCTTAACCTTCTCTTCTGCCACTGCTTCCGCCAGATGTTTGATATAGGCGAACTGCATAGCGACCAGCTCCTCGATATTCCATTCCGTACCATCACTTCGTTTGAGTCCAACAGTCTTACGGGCTGTTTCGAAGACTTCGCTGGGTGAAATTTTGGTGTAATACGACACGGTCTCAGAGTCGTAGGGTGCTCCTTGGAGATACTTCAAGGCAGTAAATACATCATTAGGAAATCTGCTAGCCTGACAATAAAAACAGGTTAGCAATGATGCAGAACTATTATCAGTGAACAGATATAAGGCCCACCATATTCGCTGCATCCGTGCCGAACAACCGATCCCCCTGCTTCCATCCCACAGCAGACTGAATCTTTCGTTTTGAGTCCTTGTTTAGCAGCACATCGAATGGTACACCGGGTTTCATGAGAGAGGCCTTGATCCAGTCCGTTCCATAGTCGATCGCAAGGACAGAGGCCAGCGCCGACTGAGGAACTAGGGCCAATAGTGGGAGGAGACTCCAGCAAATATACTTGAGACGCATTGGAATTAGACGTGCAGACGATTAAAGAGGTCGTTGGATAGTATCAAACCAGCATCTACGTTGAATTTGGGCGTTCGTTAAAGCAAGCACTGATGTCGTGGCAGACACGTCGGAATTTCAGTCACGTGATCAACGTTGAAGAGGCCGTGGCGCGTTTATACGGTTTCATAGCCAGTGCCACGTCTCTGGCATGGCCCCTCTGGGCCAATGTGCAGAAAGACGACTCACGAATTGATGGTGAATGACCTGTCTCAAAATTCCTCCATTCGCCTATAATTTTTTTTTCCTTTCTGTTTCCTATTATTGTGAGCTTTTCTCCGTTGTATTGGCGAAGAAAGGATAGGTCAGATTCGAACATCATCATTCGCTTCATTCGCCTCATTCAAGGGACTGCTTGAACGCAAGTAGGTCTCAGGATTCTCCCGAAACTCCAAATTTTAAGCTTGAAGGCCATAATCTTGACATGGGCTTGGATTCTCCTTGTGTACTTATAACTACGCGATTTCTTACATTCAATGCACGTAAATCATGAATGAGCCGACTCGTGCTTGAAGAAGGTGTGCGCCCTGTAGAATTATGCCCGAGATTGAAATCCGACAGAGTCAATGTGGGATAACTCCTTAGGCTTGTGGCAGTGCTACGCCGTGTTTGTGTCTGTCTGCCAAAAGCCCTGATGCGCACATGTGATCGTTTTCCACCGCGGCGGTCAAGATGATACTTCTGGCAGCGATGATATTCCCTGATATACAAACTAGAGCCAACATGAGCCACTACGTAGATAAATTATTCTCACAGGCTCTTGCCAGCGCATCACATCCACCCACCTCTCCTGCTGCGCACACTCCGGCGAGCACCAAGTTAAACTTGCAACAAGCCATCAATACCCTCCTCACCAACGAGCCTGATCGACTTCCTTCACCGACTCATTCCACCACGTAACACTACGGGTGAAATAATTCTGCCTCTGCTTGGGAAGCCTTGACTCTCAAGACTCCGACCACGACCATCAAGCAGCGTGTTTTTAACGGAAATATCCGAAGCGTGCAAGTTTTAAAAGGTCTGCACCCAATCTACATCGTGAATTTTCTTCCCATAGCAGCAGCCGGAAACATTCCCCCTCATGGTTATGCATAAACACTCGCCCCCGGCAGCTGGACTGTCATATATACCTGATGTAGACGATAATCTCCCTAAACATCCTCAGCTCCAATGTCCAGACCTGGAGCATTCCCCAGAAATCACGTCTGAGGATGAGGTGGTTTCTTATGCCTCCCATGCTCTCGGCGTCGTCTTAGTCGAAGACCCACTTATCTCACACTCCCCTGTCAGGAAATCCATCATATCTTCCCGTTCTCCTGTCGTCGAAGACATCCTCTTCCAGGAAAGCCAGATGGGTGCCACGGCTGAATATTTGGCGAATGGAAACGGAAGTCCATCAGAGACTTCGGCTACGAAGATCACGAAGACAACAGCAAGCTTCAAGCATCTGGCTCTTGCAAGAGGCTGAAGATCGATTACTTGGATACCTCGCGGTCACATAATAAAGGTGCTGACTACATTGCACTATCTCTGGTGAACCTTCTTCTTGCCTTCAGTCTCTACCACGGACTTCCTAACGTAATTATATTTACAGCTCCAGCTTCAGATGGACTTTCCATCAATTCCGGACACCTATCTCAGGCCGAAGTTCTTGTCCTTTCGATCGTTCTATACCCCCACCTACTTCTACATCCTGGATCAAGAGGACTGTCGAAAAGCACAGCTCCGACAGAAGCAAAAAGTCGTCCTTCCATACATGCCAAGGGTGACGCCTTCTCGGCCTGGCTACAATTGGAAAGGACGTGCACTGCAGGACGTCGAATTCAAACAGGAGCGCGCCTGGCTATTGGAGGAGCTTGCGCGACGAAAATGCGGCACCATCATTAATGGGATCGGCGACTCATCCAGCGATGCGGGCCTTCTAGTTGAGGGCGCCTTGACAGGACAAGATTTCGACCGCGACGTTTCCGTCGAGGTTAACGGGAGGCTGCCCGATGCTGCGAGGAAGTTCTTCAAAGCAACCGAGTCACATTACAGAGGGCAGGATGAAATCGGCATGCAACGCACGGAGATCGTACACGAAGAGAGGGACCAAGAAATGAATAAGTGTAGCGAAGGCGGAGCATCCACTGACGATACTAATAGGATGGCAGAACTCGAAGAAGAAGAGGCAGCAGAGGGACAACTTGTTTTTGAGGAAGCAACGAGTATGTTCCTCTACCGGACCCCAGCTATCCGACAACTGAAACCACACCACAGCAGATGCTCTGAAGCAAACCTGCTATCCCATATATGATAGATGTACGTCTTTCGTTCTATACTGTGTTACGGTCAAAACATTAAGACGTCGCTCTAGCCTTTCTAAAAGAGCCGGGGGTAATGTCACCAGTTCAGTCGAGAGTCCTACGATTCCCTGACTTAATATGCTCATACCATATGACCAGTTTGATTCAGTCCGTTGTGGTTTCATTTGTTCTGTCGTGCCATTATTAATATGGCGCATCCAACAGACACTTCGCGACGACCAAGAAGACAATGAACACGGAAGAAGATATCAGTCTTTGGATAGAACTGAAGAAAGGCATGAGAGAGAGGTACGCCTATGTTTCCTCCACTGCACATACTGATGATATTGACTATTTGGGCCATCAAGATCACACGAGCCAGCGCTCCGGCTCTCGAAGAGTACGGACACAATAGCCCAGATCCTGGCGCTAGAGACATTGACCTCGATTTCGCCATTGGCTCACGCGACGCTCTTCCACAGTCGCTGTCACCCGTTGTAATCCATTCTCCACCTCTCCCGCCGCCTCCCACGACACGGTCTCTACCGCCTCCCATGCCCATCCATCAACCTGCCCTGGCTCCCAACTTCTACGTCGCAATGCGGGTTTCCCCTGTGCACCACCAGGTCCTCAGAGATATCGCACGTCTCGAAAGGGAGGCAGAGCATCGGCGACAACAGATCATTGAGTTCCTGCGCCTCATACAGTCCATCACGCCTTCACAGGGGACGGGCTTCGAGCAGCCCGGCTATAAGCAACAAGTCATTTTGTACGTAGGCGCATTGAAGAATGCCCAACAACGGCTGGACGAGATTAGGGCTGACGTGGGGAATCTCGTACGATTCCTCCAGCGTAATGGAGGGGGTAGCGTATTAGTTTGAGGCTTGATGGTTACTCTCTCCTACCTTTTTGGCCAGCTGCTACAGTACATCCGTTGGCCGCTGAGTGCCAAACTTGGCTCTGATCAGGCCCCGCCTGCCAATGTACGAGTACAGTACATGCCAGGTCGCTGTATTTCCATCAGAGATATACATAGATGCGAGCTGCTTAGTATGTCATTGTGATTATTATTGTCAAGTACCAGTTGATCCTTTGAACATCCAGCGCAAGGGCCATGAGTTCAGAACTATTGCCAACCCCGCAGCCCTCAAATTCTGTAAATTTCCAATAAGAAACACTTCGGTGGATTTTATTCAGCTTCTCGCTCTTCTTTCACGATATTGCGGACCTCGAAGTATCCACAACGAGTGCATTCCAAGGCCCGTCGGATTTCCTCAAATCCGACACACGTTCTATTAACACATTGAAAAATGTGTCGTTACCCTCGTCCCTGCATCATATTTCAAAAGCGCTATGAGAACCTGCATCAAACCTTTGACATCCTGGCACCTGCGTAAAGTGCGAAGTTAGGTCTGGCTGGATGACTTGCTCTGCAGTTTTGCGATGCCGCCGGAGCTCTGCGTTGAAGTTGAGCTGGACATAGAAGGTCAGACAGCTAGAGACCTTGCGGAGCAGCAATGGTATGCATTGCTTATAGAAAACATGCCGACGCTGCAGAAAAGAGGTGCCTTGGCTTCCGAGGTGATATCAAGACGATAAACGACGCGGACTAGGTACGGGAGGATTCTAGTGTAACATCCATGGTAGATCGTTCTGACTTGGTGGCGACCATTGTCCAGTCGTGGGCAAGGTCGAATGGACGCGAGTAAGAACAGATATGGCTCGTCGCGATGATGCATAGAAGATGTTGATTTCATCCCCAAGTACTACAGGAGCAATACATAGTAGCCCCAGCGTCGGCCACCAGCAAAGTATACCGATAACTACAGAAGCAATCTAGATAGCACTCTACTGGGAAGAATCGTATGATTTTAGGGGTCGCGTTTCGCAAATCCATGGCAGTAGAACAGAGCAGGGAAAAACACGGCACCTCGAGTATGTGGGTGCAGGGCCGGTATTTACCGGATGCACGATCGCCGTTCCGGTACCAGTTATCCACTTTCCGCAGTGAACTTTAATTTTAAAAAGGAAATTTTGATCGCGGCCGTTTCCGGCGTCGGGTACAACGTCCCAAATTGGCAGAGCGCCAAAAGGCGCCAAACCACCCAAGACACCGGATCATTATCATTTCGATCACCGAAGGCCAGTGTGACTGTCGACTTGCAGTTGCAAGGATATGTCATTTTTGTGAATATTGAAGTCAACTCTCAACTGGGAAGGAGAGATTATGTTGCTATTGGATGACTTCCCGCAGGGATTTAGAAACATAGAATAAATTCCAAACTGCCTAAGCGACATCAGCCGTGATGCCGTT